>VZRE01005215.1:38252-92830 GCA_013396775.1 Cephalopterus ornatus | reverse complement strand
GATTGGATAATAGGAAGAAATTCATCACTGCATGGGTGGTAAGGCACTGAAACAGGTTGCCTAGAGAGGCTGTGGATGCCCCATCCCTGGAAGTGTTCCAGACCAGGTTGGATGAGGCTTTGAGCAACCTGGTCTAGTGGAAGGTGTTCCTGCACAAGACAGAGGGTTGGAATTCGGTAGTCTTTAAGGTCCCTTCTAACCCAAATCATTTTATGGTTTTATGATTCTATGAATAACTGTGGTTAAAGTCCAATTTTCTTGAAAACTTCATTGCAAGCATGCACATAAATCAGTGAAAATCCCAATAGCTGTTCATATCTTCTTCCAAGAAAGTGAACACTTTCAGAAAAAAAAATTACAATTTTTGCCAATAGTAATTATATTACTATTCAATTTTAGCTCTCCAGTGATTTTTTCTCCTGAACTTTTAATCTCAGAAAGCAATCAGTGTAAATAAGTTATTTGAGAATAAAAAAAAAAATATTTTAATGGCTGGTAAAATAAAACATTGTCTTTAATAAAAAAGCAATCAGACATCTAATCATATTTCACATATTTTAATGTTGTGATGAGGAAGACTGCCTCAGCTTCTGCATTCTTTATCCTCATAACATCTGAGTCTATGACAATACCTTCAAATTCTAGAAACACAAATGTTGTGATTGAATGTATGTAAAGAGCGCACAGCCACACAGAGCAATGTTCATCACTATTGCCATATCACTGAATTGTAACTCATTCATGAATAGCACTATCAGAAGGATAGTGTTGTTTTGGGTGTTTTTCTCAGAACAAGGAAAATGGAGAGGTGGGGTACTAGCCATCACTTATAAGTGGGATATAAACTTTTATTAGCAGATCTGAACTAAAAAGGTTCAGAAACACTGCATACTAATTCAAACATAAACAAAAACCTCCACAAGACCAAGCAAACTTTTGTCTAATAAGCAAACTGTTCTTGAGTAGTGTTTGTTAAAAATTGGCGCGAGTCATTCCTGCTCCCTATGCCCACTAATCAATGAACTTTCACTCAGCTAAATTCAGGGGTTCCCATAGTAAAGTCCATTATCTTGGGAGGCACAGCCTGTCTAAGAACTGAATGTTTATGTAAATCACTTTTCTGCCACTGCTGGAGGTGTTCACAGAGGATTAGATTCCCAACAGCACAATGAAGAAGTCGATCTGAGCAATTGCATATGTTATCCTGAAGTGAAAGAAGGAACGTCCACATTAGCCTGTTACCACTTGCACTCTCAAACTTCATTAAAATATAAAAAGGAGACTAGCTTTAGTCAGTATTTTGTCAATCACACAATTGGATAATATTTCAACAGTAGTAGTCTTCCAATGTTCTAATAGAAGTGGATAGGAGTAGAATAATATTCCAAATTGTTTCTGAACATATTTATTGTAGTATTTTTATTTATGGGATGGAACTTCTAGCTGTTTCTATAAAAGCACTGCATACATGTTCAAAATGTTTACTGTGTTCCTTGACATTTTAAATCAAATGTGCAGCAACTGAATGTTTATGAGATGCAATTAATCAACAGTGAATGTTCTCACATTTATGGATGAATTAAACACTATAAGATCTAATTAGCTTATTCTTAAACAACACTAAATGATAAATAACAATCACGTTTCTTAATTTACCTCTCCTGCAATTTTCACTCTACTTTCAGAAAAAAATTGAATATTATTGTTAGTTAAAATCAGGATAAACACAACAGAATGTTACATAGGGAACAGAAAATTTGAATATATTTGCCAAATGTACCATGCAAACTTATTTCAACAAAACCATGTATATGTCTTCAGCTTTTTAATAGCTTTTCCTCTGTGTGGGAAACAAATGAGGTGGGGGAGAAAAGGGATATAGACCTTCATGTTGAAGACAACAGAAACACAAAATAGCTTTCAAATGTTTTTCTCCCTCTGTTTTCATATTTAAAAGGTTATAATTGTAGAACAGATTAGAAACAAATCTCTTTAGCCATGCCATCTCTCCAGACACATTATTTCACCAGTAGCTGAAAAGGCTGAAAGGACAAGAATGTGAGAGATACCCTCAATCCATGAGAAAGCATTTGATGAAGTGTGATTTCTTCCCCTGGCAGAGACAACTATTCTGTAGTCACTGAGACATTTGCCCCTGTTTAAAATTCTCTAACACTACATGTTAAAAAAAGAACCAATACAACATATTATAACAATAAGATCAAAAGGGAAAACACTGTTCATTTCCTGCGCTTTGCTTTCTCGCTCTTCAATAACACCAAGATTTTCAAGAGAAGGGAAAATATTCTGCTTTAAAAATAACTGCAAAAAGAAGGAAAAGTATTTGTTTAGTGCCTTAATCTTGAGTTAAGAGGAAAAGGTTAAGGGATGTTGACTAGTTTGTCCAGTTGCAGTTTATCTCAATTTCCAGTTGTCTTTTAAAGAAAAATTTTACTGACACCTTTTCTCCCTCATCTGACATTTCTGTTGTTTGTGGAAGCAATTACCAATTGTAAAGCAACCATCTAATGAGATAATATTCAATGATATAAGCTTCTGTTATCTTCAAATGTGGAATGATATGTGTTTCACAAATATGCAGCTGGTCTCTGAGATCATTTTGGTAGATACTGTGCTCCTCTGAAAGACGGATAAGCAACTACATGCTTGATTTTTAAAAGTTCTGACACATGCCCTTCTCGGGGACTTAAAATCAGGAAAAGTAGGTGAAAAAACCACAGTAGAGGGGGGCTGGGAAATAACCTTGTGAATGAAATAATAAATGAGTAGGAGAAGTAATAAGAAGAAGGACCTATGTCCTTACATTCTCTCTGCTATAGTGTTTCCACAGTCAAATTAGCATGAAGAAAATGGAAGACACAGCTGAAATCTGTAAAGCTCATTGGAAACTGATAAGATCTCAAGAAGCAGTTCACTTAAACCCTTTTACTCTTTAAAGTTCACAGATAAGGGAGCCAGCTTCTACAGATAACAAGGGCCAAATCCAGTGATGGATGATTCCAATTTGCACTTGGATAATTCTCCACTCCCTGCCATGAAATATTTACAAAAACACTGATTTCCTTAGCTAAAGACAGAAAAATTTAGTATAGCTCCAGATAATATTATTAGAGGGATATTTTCATATTCTAACATTCCAACATTCTAACATTCCATACATGTATGGAAACAATGATAAGAAATACATCACAATTTTTTAAAAAGAAAAAGTCAGCAACTGCAGCAAAATTTCTTTTATTATCCCATGGAAGCAAAGCACATATGAGATGCTAGAAGGAAAGTAAGAGACTTCTGACAAAGCAGAGATTGTCTTTACAATGTATTCATTAGCAGTCACCCTCCCATATCTTTTTTTCTGACTTCATTTCCCATCCTCCAAAAAATTAAGATTAAAAATAGAGAATATATAAAATGGAAACATGGAAAACTCTGTCAGCATATAGTCTGTCAAAGAAAAGAGATTCTCAGAGAAGAATCTGAGATTCTGAATCTCTAGGTAGAGATTCACCTAGGAACAGGTGGCTCAAAGCTAACAGAAGCAGGATCTACATTTCTACACATTCGAAAAACACTTAAATTCATACATAAATCAAGCTATATAACTAAAAAAGCTGTGACTGCCCACTGTCACTACCATGGTAAAGGGACAAAGTAAAATAATATAGTTATTCCTTGTCATCTATCAAAAAGATTGGTCTTATATCTATTATCTATTTACTCTGACACCATATTTTAGTTTTAACATACCTAATTCCTATGCACATTTTCACACCTTATTCTGCAATGAAAAACATCATATAGAAATTGGGAACTTCTGTTGTAAGGGGTTGTTTACTCTATTCCCCTTGCCTGCATGATGTGAAAACAATTTAAAATTACCTCATTTATTACCTTTGGCCATATCAAGGCAAAACACAGACTCTGTGCATAAATGGAATACTTCACATCCAATTCTGTGACTCCTTTCCTAAACATCAAGCTGACTTTTTCTGGATCGTTTGTGGCAACTTTAAGCAGGGACATAGATGCAAAAGCAATACTGAATACATATAGATATTCTGGTTGTAGTGATGGAAAGAGGGGTCCATCTACCAGTGTGTACCCTCTGGATACAAGGAAAGCAGCTGGCATTATCCTGGCAAATATGCATGAATCATCAGGAAATACCTTTGAGGGAAAATGCTGTCCATGGATGGATAACTCAGCATCTGCTCACAAAGGATTCACCATGGAGTAAGGCAATTTGCACAAAATATTTTCACATACTCTATTCACAGTGAAGGATTTAGTTATGCTGCTCCACATTACATTGTGCAAAAGTGCACTCAGGGCAAGCCTGGTAGATGTGCAAGAGGGTTTTGCCACAAAAGAAATCATATTCTTTCATGCTCCAAGAGTTGATTTTGGGGGACATTACGACTAAAACAAGTACAATTCCCTTTTACGCTAGCTGAATGTACTCCTATAACAGGCAAATATTTAGTTGAACCACTAGGTAGGTATGTACAGTAGCAGAATGTGGCAATGAGTGGTTTTAGCAAAATGAAGAAAATATAGCTCAATTTACCTACAAAATTACTGCAACATGCAATCTTGTTGCAAAGGACTCTTTGCTGGTTCAAAGAACTGTTGTTCCTTTTCTCTGTTGAGCACTGGTATTCCTCAGAAAACTGTGTTTAGCTGCTTGTTCATCCATGACCTATTAATATAAATTGTGGTAAGTTTCCTTGCTTCTCTGTTAGTCAGAACCTCCCTTGCAAATGAAAATAGCTTTGATTTGTTTCCAGAGTTTTAAAGATGCAACTATTATCAGGAATGCTTATGTTTTAGTATCGTAAAAGAACATGTATTAGCTGGGTATTTCATGCGGCATTGTAATAAAGTCTGCAACTAAATAACAAAAGTTGTCTAGAGTCTTTTTTTACAGGAAATTAATAATACACAAGTTCTGCAATCCATATCAGCTATCTTCAACGCATGAAAGAATCTGTTACAGCTCAGGTATAAGCTAACACTGCAGAACGAAACTTAGTTTTGTCCTTAAGTTCACTACATTGCTGAGAATTGCTGACCTGTTCAGTTTTAGCAGTCCTCAAGTTGTCATGAAGCTGGTTTTGTCACATACTATTCTTTGATACCATTATATTCATTATAATGAGTGATTTTCCAAACTTTTTTATTTTGATAATTTTATGGTTATAATTTTGTGTGACAGGAAAGAGAATGATTAATAATGAACATCACAGCTATTACAGGGGGCGTTGGGACTAGATGATCTTCAAGATTTTTCCAACCCCTCAAAATTCTCTGGTTCTATGATTCATTACTTTATGTTGGAGATTGTTTTCTTCTTTGACATGTTAATAGAAGTGGAGTGAGGGATGAACCTGACCCATTTGTGAGTCTATTTAAAAGTTAATGCTTTTCATTTTAAATGGCCTTCCCATGTATCATTAACAATATAAAACATGCTGTACATGCCACGCACATCAATTTATTTGAGAGTCAGGTCACAAAATCTCAGGGAGACTTGAGCTAAGGATGATGCAGGACTGTAGAAGCCAGAGACCCACAGCACAGGCATACAGTTCAGAGCTTCATCTACCACATTGCTGTAAAAGCTGAAGCAGATAGGAAAATTTGCAACAGTTACTAGAAATATTATTACAATATTCTCCATCAATTAGAAACAAACAAACAAACAACAAACCACAAAACCAATAAAAATCCACCAAAAATGAACAATAATAAAACCACAAGTGTACATCTAGATTCCAGTCACCTTCTTACTTTCGTTTATTTTCTACAAATGAATAAATATTCCTCAAAACAACATTAAGTTGTGCAGAAGTTACTCTTCAGATTATTCCTTCCGTTATGAACAAAAATTTAAAAGCAAAATGTTCATCAACACTGTTGAGCTTCAGTTTAAAGCTGAATAATGATACAGTGAGGGTGCAGCAATCCATAGCAGCCTTGGCCATAGGGAGCATGAAGAATTGACATGAGGATCCCAAGGGGAAAGAAGGAATAGAGTAGGAGAGCCCAGACCTCAGGCATCAAGGAAACAGCCTGAGGCTTGTTCGGGGAGCAGGGAGGTGGAATCATATAGGGACAGGTCAGACAAGCAAAGAGGGAACCTGGAAGATCTTAAGTGCAGCAGTCTCCAAAAGTTCCAAAATAGCCAGTCCAGCCTCAGGAAAATATATCCAATCTGTTATTATATCCAGTCTGAATGCACTGCTTTAAATTTATGAATATCAACTTGTTTTTTTTTCCTGACAAAGCACTGCAGTAGAGAGCTTGAATTGTTTCTTTCCATATGTTTCTCTGAAGCAATCTCTTCTCCAAGTTAAACAGTGCACCAGATCTCAGGTTCCTCCAGTTCATTAACATTTTTCTTCTTTGAGGTGCCTGAAGCCAGATATAATGTTGTAGAAACATTCTAAAAAGTGCCAAAAAGGGCACTAAAACTTCCTCCAATGTACTATCTGTGTTTCTGTCAATACAGCTCAGATGTTAAGGTATTGTGTTTTGCGGTTTTGTTGATGTTTCAAGTGAATTATTGGCTCACAAAGTATCACTAAAATAATGCAAGCCATCTTTCAGGGAATGTTTATTATGATTGCTAGCAGCAGCAGCCCCAGAGGAGTGTAACACTATGAAAGGACTATGAGAATTCAAAATTATCTGAAGCAGTATAAAATATTAAATTGAATGGATTTTTTTTTTAGGTGAAAATGAGATTTTTGTCACATGCTAGAAGTAGTATCAATCACAGGAACAATCATAGATCTGTCAGGGACACTGAGACCTATGAATCAGCAGGGGATAGTGTCTCCTAATTAAAATTACCTCATATATTGTCATAAACAGGCGGCAGCTACATCCTCCTGAATTAAAGTTAACAAAACCACTTTCAGCACTGAGAAAACAACATAAGGATAACAGGGTGGGGGTGTTGCAAATGGAACCGAGGGAAAACCTATTACACTTAAACAGTCAAGTTTGCAGATACAGAGCATGGAAAAGAAAAAGAATGCAGGTATTCCAGGAAGTCACCAATTTCAGCTAACACTGAAAAAATGTAAGTATCAGGAGTATGGATACCAGATGTTGAAAATTCCAGTGTCCACAGCACTAGTCAGAATCTAGCTGAATTACACTTGAGGTGAGAGCAACACAACTAAAGAAAAGTCAGCAGTATCAAATATCAAGAACAGTAATAACAAAAAAAAAAAGTCTATTTCCATCTAGCTATTAGAAAAAAGAAAAATAATAACAAGACTGGAATAATTTGGCCGGAAATGTTCTGGAATTTCTGTTGTTGGTGAGAAGGACCTAAGAAACAGCTGTTAGAAACAAGGACCGATGAAGTGGGAAAAAAAAAAAAAACAACAAACAAAACCAAACACAGAATCTAAAAAAAAAGAAAACAAAAAAACAGATGAGGTCTTGAACACAAGAATTCCTTTCATCTCTCTCCTTCTTATAAAAGGAATAAAAGATATACTGGCTCATTTCTTAAACAAGAAAAGGCTGCATTGCCACTGTACCTACATTGCATCTCATACCTTCTTGATCCAGACTTGACTTTCTGGTGTGAACTTCAGCCTGCCTCATCACCCTGGACTTGCTGGATGCTTGCTTGAAACAGATTTATTATGCTCTAGCCTCCTCTCTATAAAACTTCTGCTGTGCGTCTTTTCCACATATAACTTACTTAAGTCTCTCAAGGAGCTCTATCATCATTTCTCTCATAAAATAACTACGGAAAAGCAAAGACTGCCACAGATAGTTAATATTCAGTTTCTAGATCAATTTCTGGTTTTTGTTTGTCTGAGAATTTAGAAGACTTTAAGAACCTTGGACTTTCCACATTTAATAGCAGACATCTATCTACCTAGTAATTTTAGGATTTACCCACACAGGAATTTAGGAATAGGTGAACAGAGTGTGAATTTGTTCACTCTTGCTCCCAAAACCTACTCTTTCAATGTGCAAAGATCACACCTGCCTCATGCTTATAGCAATATACCTCCCAGCATGCTGTTCACAGACTACTGTTTTCCTTTCCATGAAACAGTGCAATCCGCTTATGCCACTTGGGGTTCGATGTTTCCTGTACTTAAGCTAGCTCATTCTAAACTACATTGAGTATCCTTACATTACATTGCAGTCTGAGCTATTAATATGTTCTGAGAGGGTTCAGTTATCTATGAAATGTTTGTGCACATTTTTTGCCAGTAAGAAAAGCTAGTTAAGAGCACACAGAGAAGTGGTGCATGATAGTCAGAACACAGTATATTTACACAGTCAATGCAGGGCTCCAAATCTACCCTGACTTCCTACTTTAAATGAGTTCTTAGTAAGGATAATAGCACTGGGGTTTCTGCTGGTCATTGTGCATACTTACATCTTCCCTGATGATTTAGTTGCCTAAATCAGTTCCATTAGCCTCTAAATAAACTCAAATTTACTGTGGTTTAACCCACCCATCCCATGGATTTTTTTTTTTTCTCCTGACATGAGCTGTATTATTGGATCAAGTATTTGAATCCTATCCTTTGTATTTTCTTTATAAGTCCAACTCTAAAAGGAGACAACATTACCATACAGATCATTAAACACTTATACTTTATGACTCAAATTAGCTCTACAGAACAGTACTTAATAATCTTAAGTAGTCTTAAAATTAGTATAAGACTGATCTTTTAATAATTCATTATGTACTTTCTTTGCCTAATTTTTAAGTGACTATGTTTGTTTTATTCACAGAGTTCTGAAGATTAGATATTTATTTGGGCTCATTAAGAGAGATCAAACAAAATAACTGTTATATTGGACTGATGGTAATTCATTAAAAAACCTTGCAGAATTTAATGAAGAATAATCTCTTGGTGAAAACAGAATTTTAATTCATCTTCTGGGGAATCCCTTGTAATAGCTTATATCATATTGACAGAAATAGCAAAAGAATAAATGCTCATCATACAGATATATATTTGTATATGGCAATGAGATCAGGTTAATTTCTGGTGAAAACATCAACTACACTGGTTTGTGCAATAAAACACCTCCTACTTCTGTCATTTTAACATAAATGAAAAAGTTGTTCAACTTATGCAAACTCTATCCATCATTATCTGAAGAAATTTCAGACCCATTTGACCTACTAAAGTGTTAACCAAATGATTTAATAGATTGCTACAATGCAAATACATTTTTTGACTTGTAAGACCTAAAGTAATAAGACAAAAAAAGATATTTTCCCTTGCCAAACATTATGCATTAAACAAACTATATGAAATGTTTTCAGAACCAAAATTATTTTTATTGCATTAAGACATGAATTTCCACAGCCATAAGTTATTGAATTTAATATTGTTCTCCAACTCATATAAGAAAGAGTTACCCCAAGTAAGGCATTGTCATTCTGTAGCTACAGAAGTTCAAACTCAATGAAAATTCCTTTTGGTGTCTAGAGCTATAAATCTACAAATAAGTTTTCCAGCTAATCTAAGTGTCTAATTGTGAATTCTTTGCTTTTCAGTGTAGCCACAGTGTATATTATTTTAAAAGTTCTTCATCTGCTATTGGGGATCTAAGCACTTGATATTAAGTTCCAGACCTTCATATTCTGTGCTGAATTTGTGGGGGTTTTATTATTTTTTAAATTTAAGAGTCCTTAAGAACACTTTTATATGAATACTGCTTCATACTTAATCACTAAATCTCAAGACAGAGTCGGAAATTTACTCACTGTCTTCAAACATGCAAAGTACATTTTCAAAGTGTTTTCTGAGAGTTTATCTATATACTTGGCAAGAGCTGCTGAGGTGTTCAATATTACAGAGCAACTCTCTGAAAAAGCTTTGCACAAATCATTTTAGCAACTGTGACACATGTAAAACTTTGGAAGCATGAAACTTCAAAGACTGTTATATTGTGATAGACACTGCCGACATAAGGGACGCGTAATTCAGGAAGACTCTTTCAGTAGGAGAAGCATTAAGCACCTTTGGAAACTTCACTCACTTCATGTAAATAATACAAGCAACCTTACAAAAATGCATTGGGCTATGTGCACACCAAATTCACACCCTTGATTGTTTTGCCTCAAGAAGTGAAGAAAATAAAAGTTAAAGACGAGGGCTAAAGAAAGTGCCTTGAAGGACAGACTGATAGACTAGATTGAAGAACTGCTGATTCTTTGTCTAGATCTGCAAATTCTTTATGCACTTGATATATAACACTCTAGTAGCTATGAGGTGTGGAAGATGAGTATTATTTTATTATACGTGCTTTGTAATGTGTTTTTCAATAACCTGTACCATCACACAGTCATTGTGTAGCCTGACTTTACTTGCTCACTCTGTCTCTAATACAACTAGTTCTTTAATTTTAACAAAAATAGGGTGACAAGTATAGCACTAAGGACAAAGCTGAAAGGGTTGAGGAAAATGAACTTCACAGTTGTCATTGGCTCAAATTCCTAGCTGAAGGCCTGAGTAGGATACCTGTAGAGTGTTTATTGTGACACAGTCTCCTACTCTTCTCTAAAATAAAGATCGTGGCTGGATATTTAATATAACAATAATTCTGATTTAATATGTCACAACATTGTGGTTAATCCCTAGCATAATAGGATAAGATTATGTTCTCTAATTTGTGGCCAGATGAGTATTTTGACCAGCTTGGGTAAGAAGCACAACTGGAACTGCTCTGTGTCAGGTAAGTTGTCTCTGTCTTTTCCTTTATGGAGGAAATAGCTAATTTTGTTTCCAGAGTAAAAGAGTTCATAGAAATTTAGCAGTAGTTAACATAATGACATACCACGCGGAATATCTTTAATTCTCATTAACAGAGCATGAACATTTGAAAGCAATGTAACATTACTGTAGCTACATCATATTATTCTGTGTCTACATGTGATGTGAAAGTAAGATTTATTAAGTTCTACTAAATAAGGATCTTTTTCTTTTTAAAATCTATGTCTTGCTTCCATAATTTCAAAATTTTACAATACTTAAAATGTTCTATTCCCATATCTCTTAGTTAAAAAAAAAAAAATTAAGGTGTCAGACCTTGCTCTTTCCTGTATGTGAATATCTTAATCATGAAGGGTTTCTCTTTCTGCTCAGTTAGCTTTGAAATATTTTATGTACAGTTTGAGCAAGAATGTTTTGCCCATAAATTTCTACTCTAGAACCAGGTAGCTATTGTGCTTGTTTAAAAGGCAGGTATGTGTTTTGGTCTGCCTTAGATTAGGATGGGGCTCTAAAGTCACTGTAGTATAAAGTTTTGTTTTAGTATAAAAGAGGAGATATAGAGGTTTAAGAGCACTCACTATTCTCTGTTTCATTACTGGGAAGAAAGGGGCAGTCTTTAGAAGATAAACATAGTGTCTAGTTCTAGGAGGAAGCAATGAAGCAAAGAGATGCACAGCAGTGAACAAGCCTTAATTCTGTCCTCAGGACTAGATGCTCCTCTATTCATCACTTTTTTTTTTCAATGCATCCACCAGTCAGTGTCCTAGCTGTGGTGAATTTTCTTAGATACTTGACACTTCTACCTTATTGACAGAGTTTTGAGCCAAACTCTTGTCTGCAAGATACGGTCTGGAATTGTGGGACAATAAAGTTTAACGTCATAAGCACCAACTCTAGATCTGAGTTGTTAAATTAAACACTGCCAGAAAATTTGCCTGAGGGCTAACGCAAACTCTTTCTTTTATTATTATTCTTATTTTTCTTTTTTTTTCTTTTTTTGTGTTCTTTTATATGTCTGTGTATGTTCAAAGTGTTCCAATAGTCCCTGTGATGATTTTAGCCTGGACAACCTAATGCTCTCTCAAATCATTTCTGGTTGTGCCTCAAGAGTTGGAATAGATAGGCACCATTCCCAACAGAGAGCTTAACAGTATGGATGACAGCCATTCCATGCCAGATGACACCAGCACTGGATAATAACCCTTAGCATGGTCAGTTTAGCATTATAGATATTGAGACAGTGATTTGAGCCCTAGCCATTTATACAGTTTAATGCAAAAGGGAAAATGAGGAGAGCAATGTTACTGGAATGACTAAAATAAAAATATTGCAGCTGGTGTGGATGAAACTTATTCAAGATACTTCTGCCTTGTGTGAAAGGAATCTAAGTGTTTTGCCATAAGAGAGCTCTCTTTTTCTTTTTTAATTGTATGTATGTCACGTTAATGAATCAGTCTGTTAATAAACAGCAAATTACCAGTGTTAAAACAAATCCTCTTCAACATTAAAATGGATAAAAGTGTCACCAGTGCAGATAGAATAAAACACTCTGGCAGTCATCTGAACTCTGCAGGGGAGGTGTGTGAGAATAAAATATATATATATCCACTAAAGACTATTAAGATGAACAATTTCAATCATACACTGAGAAAATTAAAGAAACCTTGGACCTTCACTGGATTTACTATCACAAAAAGTATAAGGAATAAAAATAAAATAAGTAATTTTTTAATATTTCAGTGAGAACCTTAAAATGAGACATTTTAGCATAGTTTAGGGCCTTCATTATACAATATTTTTGTCAAGTCTATCAGTATTTTGATTATTAAAGAAAAATAATGCAATGAAAATGTGAAATATTTAACCCACCTCCAAGGAACTGTAATAATAATGAAGGTAGTCATATCTGTACTTTTACATTCACAGCTGTTAGTATCACAGTTGGAATCAGTCCTCCTTCAAATTAAATTAGTAATAGGTAGTTTGTAATGAATGTAACATTTAGCAGGTACACTTGAGTTGTAAAGAATATTCTAAGGCAGATCTCAGTAGTGTCTGTGATAATAAGGATGTAATATGGATGAATTTCAACTTTTATTCCAATCAAACTCTTTCAACTACTGCTTCATTATCACGCAAAACCCTTCCAAGAGATACTTCCCATATTTGATTTAAAAGGGCTATAAAAATCAGTGCAAATGTTGCTGAGAGTTCTGGGTGCATAGAAGAAATTAAAAAAGAAAAAATGGCGTGTTTTTCAACAAATATTTTGGTTTTTAACTATCAAATTGTTGCCTCTACTAGTAAGATTCCTGAGAAACAGTTAGATAAATGGATCTGGTTCTAATCTCAGACCTTCCCAAGGAAACGTGCTGATGGACCCTGAAATGGAATGTTGATTTTAACTATATTTTACTGTTATACTATGTTATAGGTATTTCCAAATGGCTTTTAAGAAAATAGGTAAAATCCCTAAAATGAATGTTCCCTTTTTTGTAATCAAAACTACATATATTCAGCAATGATTTGATTTTTACACATCTTACTACAATGCTTATGTTACTGAAGACAAGCTCAGAAAACTAGGAAATTCAGTTGAAAAGAAAAAGAATTGAAAAAAAATCAGCATAACATATTTTGCCAAAACTGAAAATTAAGACCACAAACTATATTTTAAAAATAAATTAATAGTTATACAAAACTGGTCTCTTTTCATGATCTAAGAGCTCTTAACCATGGCTTCAAACAATTAAATACTTCAGGAAATAATTTGATAAAAAGATAATAGCCTTTCAAAAACTCTTGGCAGTCTAGCCACAAAAATTCCACAGGGAAAGTAGCACTTTGAAGACTTCTTAAACATTACTTATAAGATGCCCTGTTTTGGAACTAGTCTTATTTTACACCAATTCTTAAAGGAAACATTCTTATACGTTTCTCAAAAATTTGCCTTTCCCTACTTGCTTTTAGGCAAGGTGCATTAAAAGCCTTGTAAAAATTTGTGAAAAATGTACCCTTTTACAAAACTTAAATTATTGATAGGATAAACTGTAGAGGCATAATGAATTAATTATATTTTATCCTTCTGATTTGCTAATAAACTTTATTATCTCTATAGCATATTGAAATACTGACTAATTTCAGTATTAAACCTCTCAAAAGTTTCAAATTACCATGAGAAAACCTCTACCTGTAAAAACTTGCTCTCATTATTAAGAATGAAACTATTTTTTTTCTTCAAAAAATACCTCTTGACTCCTGAGCGGGGACAGGATTGTCTACAAAGCCATGTGATCACATACTATTCCACCAAGAAAATTGCTACAAATACATCATCTTATATTCCTACTGTATAAACTGCATTTGTACTAGGTGTATTAAAAAATATCCAGTTTAATAAGTCTTTTCCCAGTGCAGCTATGTAAAATCCTATTCATTAAAATGGCCAGGTGTTTTAATTTTCAGATGTTCCTACTATATACACTAATTTCTACTTTGCTACATTTTCTCATACATAATGTATTAAACTGCTTCTTGTTGAGGGCAGGTTCTTTTACATGCGGTGCAGAACTGGAGCAAGGCAGAATCCCATCTCATTGTCTGCTTGAATCTTAAGTACCTTTGAAGCAATTACAAGTACAAAATGGTTCAGAAAAGAAAGAAACATTTTAGAGGACAGTTGCATCTGCTGAAGGTTTTTCTGAATAACCATGACTATACTTGGAAAGGTCAGCCTTTCTGGAAAGGGTTTCCATAAGTCATCATATTGTGCTTTCATCATAATTTCTCATTTGTTTAACATCTCAGCTTCGGGACATATTCAAGATGAGTAGATGGATGGAAAAGTCAGTATTCTGCCAAGGAATACAGCAAGAAATTAAGCAGTACTGAGAACAGATATAGGAAGCTAGGAAAGAGAAGCAAAAAGGAGAAAAATTGCAACAGGAATAATAAACAATAAAAACAACCTCACTGTGATTCCATCACAGGCCAGTGGCACAGACAGCAGCTGGTATGAATTGTCATGGCATCCAACCCGATAGTCTAAAAAGACAGTTCCTGCTGACCTTTCACTAATAGTGCCATAAAACTACCGAAGAAAGATATCGTTTAGTGAGTTCAATAAACACAATACCAAATTCTGAAATATTCTGTCAGAAAAGACACTGGAAAATAGTATGCACTGAATAAAATTAAATTTCCAACTGCACAGAAATCCCTCATAATACTGCATTGTGCACAAACTGTGAACACTGAAATGAGTGACTTGCAAGTATTTTCAATTTCACTCCAGGTTTCATAATGGTTTTTATGCTGCAAGACATGTTTTCTTTGAAAATAATATATTCAAAGTAGTTTGCCCAGGGTAGATTGTGTACATTACACAATAGTATCATCTGACAACAAAGAAATTATACTTTTCGCTTTATTTCTGTTTCCCTCTTCCAAATATTTACAGTTATTTACTGAATTACAAAACTGAAATGACACCCAATGTTAAATCCCTTGACATCATTATGATAGTTCTACAAGAAAGAAGACAAGAGGACAGTGATTGGGCGAGACGCTATAAAGTGACAGATCTTCTAATTCTGCCTCAATCCAAAACTTCAGAGAAACTGTTTTCTGGTGTCTCTACTGTTTAAGTAACAATACATATCAGAATTCATCCCTGTATTCAGTCTTTCAGGCTAGGGCATAATGTTTTGCATAATGTGCCCTACAGTGACAGTCACATGCCATGACATTTGGGTCCAAAGGATACAAAACTTAAAAATATGAACTTAGCAGTTAGCATTTCATAGAACATAGAAATAACCAATGTGAGGAAGATAAATAATGACAAAGGGAGCGTTACTTTTTCCATTCTTTTCCTTTTTGCCCAAAAAAAAAAAAAAATGAAGAAACCATGATAAAAACTGCAGGACAATGAGGTACTCTATGCTTTATTCTCTTGTTACGTGCTAAGATGTACATGAGTATCAGGTTCGTAACATCCAAATTGTTTTTAAGTTAAACTTTAGTTTTAAATTCCATTATGTGGTTTATTTTTGAAATTTAAACTTGTTAAGTAATCTCAAGGGACTCAAGTTTGCAAAAGCTTTCTGTACAATAAGAAATCATGGCAAAATAACAAAGTGCTTGAATAGGAAAAATAATCAGTAAAAAGAGAAGAACCAGTCTTAGGAACAAGTAGCCTTTTCTTTCAGTGGAAGGAGGTGTGAGACACTTATTATGATATTATTGGGTCACAACCAATTCAGGTGTGTGTGTCTGAGGGGAAGGATCGGGTCAAATCTCACAGAGCTGAGGTCAGGCCCACATGGCAGCCCCTGCAACCTCATGGGGCAGCCCTGGGGCAGCTGTCAGTCGAAGGCAGCCTAGAAGCACACCCACCCCACACCCTCTGGGGCCCCCACCACAGCCTTAAATTGGCTAGCACAGTGGGGGTGCTGCCCTCCATTCCACCCTGAAGCCCTCAAGTAGCCAGTGGGCCGAATGTCCCATTGGGGAGCGGTGGCCACAGGGGGCCAGACCACACATCTGGCACACATGAAGGCCTTCATCTTTTGCTTCAGACCTGCCACCTGGCCATGTGAAAGCTGGACTTGCACAGCTTTCGGGTGGTAGCTACTTTTCTCTTATTTTTCTATCTTCTTATTCTTTCCTCTTCTTTTTTTTTACTCCTTTTTCTTCTTTTAATCTGTTTTCCTAATGTTTCAAGTAACTTAAAACTGGTATTTTGCTAAGTTATGTTGGCTGGTGTGTGCTGGGTCAGTGCTTTGTTGAACTTTGGTTGTATGTTACCCTTTAAACTTTTAACAAGATTGCTTCTTTTCTCCCTTATCTTTTAAAATTATCAGTAAAAGTATCTCCTTAGAAAATGTGTGCATCATATTTTCTTTGCGTTACCTCAAGGTATTAAAGAACTGAGTGCTCTTCCAAAATTCAGTGGGTGAATTTTTGGAGCCTTGTATACTTTTAAAAGTAAAACTTGCAGTTGAGCTTGTGGCTCCAGGGCTGGGGTCTTACAGGAGGTGAATGTGGTCCTTGTCAGAGATATAAGCTGTGATGTGTGCTGTATTATATCAAATAACTTTTTAGATAACTTGAAAAAAATGAGTGACTAACATTGTCAAAAAAAAGTATTGATGAATGACTAGCAAGAACAAGAACCAGGTGTGAAAAACTGTGGGGAGATCTTAAAAGGTGTATAGCTCAGAAGGACAGAAGGAGATGAAATTCGAAATCATTAAAATGAGGTTCACACGGGTCCATCTCCACACCTGTCAAGATCCACACATAACATGCTATCAGTGAGCCACTACCAGTTAGGATACTTGGGATGTTTAATAGCTGGTTCCGTGCAAATATCAGTTTGGTACTCAATAGCTATTCATAAAGCAAATTAGATGTCAGACTTTTGTGGTGAGTTGACCTTGAGTGGCTGCTAGATGCCCATCCAGCCACTCTCTCACTCCCTCTCCTGAACAAGGATGGAGGAGGATGGGGGAAATCAGCTGGAAAAGCTTATGGATTGAAATATAGGGAGATTACTTACTAATTATTGTCATGAGCAAAACAGACCCTATACTTTTTCAGGGATAAATGGGAGGATATGTTGTTCCATTTATTCAGTTTTCATTTGAGTATCAGGGAAGAAATGAGGACTAAAGTTGCTTTCCTAGGGTAGTTCAGAGGTGCTGAAAACAATTTGATGCTCCTGTAATTCCTCTGAGAAGTAATTAGTTGAGAAGTAAGCAGCAATGAAAAAATAATAAATACAGATGCAAACCCTGCAAATAATCACAGACACAGTCAAATTGCAGCTTTAAAGGCTATACCATCAAGATCTACCCTCTGCAGAAACAAAGACTTTAGCTTAAAATAGTATATTTAACTAGAAACTTCTGGCTGTGCAACCACAACTACAATGCATAAAAGAAAATGCAAACCCAGCAACAAGGCCTATGGGAGAAAATAATAAATCTCCTCACACTAATATGTGAACTTCATGTTGTTCATCTGTTGAGCTTTGATGTACTCTGTTTGAGAGATAGGTAGCAGTCTGACTTTCTTCCTCAGCACAGACACATTGTTATGTTATTTCCGTAACATTCCCAATCTTCTCAGTCAGTGACTAATTTTAGACTCAATCCTGAAACACCAAAATGTTCAAATGCACCTTTAATTTTCCACTTTGAACTGTAGAGTTTTTCTTTTAATCTTAATATCATAAGGTCGATGGAAATTATCACTTTCATTTTGATGACCCAGTCACTGGATTCACGTGACAGCTGCCACATTATTTAAACCTATCAGCTTTTACTTTTTTTCTTACTGTGAGTATAGATCAGTATTTTACATCATATTAGTCAAGCTCGACTTGCTATTTGTAGTTTTTGCTGGAAAATTATTTCATGACTTAAATTCTCCTTTTTACTTATACACACATCAGTGAACTCTAAAATCCAGTGTCTGATACCCAGCTAATAAAGATTAATGGATTCATTTACCAGATGGTTAGAATGTTATTAAAATGCAAATGGTTGGTTTCTGTTAATTGTTCAATATCACATACAATTAATCTGGGACTTGCATACTTTCTTGTGGTTTTGGTACAGTTCACCTGAAAAGCTTGGGGAAAAAAAAGCAAAATTTGGGCTTTTTTCCCTAAATAGTTAGATGAATAATAGCACTGAAAAGGTTGCAGTTGTGAGCTGGAAATGAATTGGAGAATTGTGAGGTTTAGAACCACTAGATGCAGGAATACATAAAAGATGAAAAGAATAATTACTAGATAGAATTGCTAAGATAAGAATGCTTTACAAATGGAAAAGAAAAAAATTAACAACTTCCACTTAATATGAGCTAGGTATCAAAATTTTGATTGTGAATTGGCGAAACTTAATTGAACATGTTAGTATTTTGCCTGAACCTTTTGCGGAGTCTGGCAAAGACTTTGGAAGACTAAGTCCCAGATAAGTCAGCTAAGTTCGCACAGTCTAACATATCAACTAAAGGAATTGACTCAGAAAAACGAAAGAAAAGCTGTTGTTCCATCAAGTTCAGCTGGACTGCTGTGGTTCCTACCCCTCCAGCAGCTGATGAATTGCTATAGTTTACACAATCCAAACAATTGTGTTCTGCTATCAATTAAAACTAAACAATATCATTTTATGTATCATTCTGGACTAAAAAATTGTGATGGTGCAGCAGATGAGATGGGCCTGTGACAGAGGTGTGAGCCACTGAAGGCAGAATGAAGCAATCAGTTAGAAAACACTATTGCTATCCTAAGAAAAGCCATTCCTGTATTTAAATCATATACCTAAAGTAGGCATCTGTGACACAATTTGCTCCTAAAATTTTAGAAGTTTCTAGCAAATTTCTTTGATCCTTTTAAACATGAAGAGAACCGAGGTAATTTTGTTGCCTTTATATGTTTTTGGCTTATTGTAGAAGAATGGTATGATTAAGACATATCATACCATATGTCTTGGTATATATGGTATACCAAGATGAACCTGGTAAATGTGCGTTTAGTTCCTAAAGCTACGCTATCCTAACTGCTGACTCTAACAGACACCCAAAGTAAATCTAACATAATTCCTGAATTAATTCCTAGAAATGGAGTTCCCAAAGTTGTGGATCACGTGTCCAGGTTTCGCAGAGGATAGTAGATAGTGCTAGGCACCTACAAAAGGTTGTCACCCCAGCCAACACACTCTGAACACTCCCACAGTCATTTGGAAGCAATATACCAAAGCCAGCTGGAGTTTGTTAATTGGAAATATACTGATGGTGTTTCAATACAAACATTTTTTTTTTTTTAATCGCAAGCAAAGAGATCTAAATTCTAGTCCCTAGTTCAAAGATACTTATGCATATTGAAAAATGTGTAAATAATCCTCAGCATGGACCTGTAAGCTTGGATTTGTCCTGCTGGAAATGTTACACAGTTGTGCTCTGCCTCACTTGTTTTTTTTCCAGACTAATTAGCTGTCAGTTCTTTCGGGCATTGCAAAACAGCTTTCACTGGAAGGGTGACATGTTTCCTGTCCATAAAGAGACAATAGACTTCTGGACAGGGCACTGAATACTGTGTACCTGAATTTCTTTATACCAAAGGAAAAGAAGATAAAGAGGCACCTTCTCCTACTCCTCTAGAAAGAAAGCAGCAACCACCACTTTCAGACTGCTTATTGGACTGCATTCATTTATTCACAGGGAATTAAGAAGAAAAATTCTTAGCTCCTGAACCTAGAAGCCCTCAGGATCAAGCTTAATGTAAAGATGCTTGAAACTTTTGAGATCATAGAATTGGTCATTTTGCCTAAAGCTTGGATTTGGAATCTAAACTCTTTTTAAAAGTGTCTCCTTTTATTTTTGTCCATTATGCCATTCTGACAGTATAAAAACAATATAACCATACTGTGCCAGGTAAGAAGTCCATCACTGACAAAATGGAACAAACAGAATGAAAAATGGAGCAATCAGAGAGTAGTTTTGTTCTTTACACCTGTTCATTCTCCTGTTTTAAACCACTAAGCTTCTAGCAATCAGAAGGTTATAAACTCCTGAGTCAAAGGCAATGGTAGGGTTAGTGCATCTAACAGCTATTGAGCTAGCTATGCCCTAACTGTATCTAATTCCCCCCACACACACACTTCTACTTTTTTTTTCACCTGAAGTACTTCAGGTTTCCCTTCCTTTCCTTTTGCATGGTACTGTCTAGTTCTAGTCTGGCATGGAATTAAGAATAATCCTTACTTGTTCACCTGAAATTGTATCTGTCAGGTAGAGGTAGTAACGCTCCCATCATTTAAAGGATACTTACAAGTACCTCTGAAGTTTTACTATGAAAGGGCCATACAGATATTCAGAAATTTTTGAAAATGTAACATGCATAACAACTTTACATGTGAATATTCCAGTGTAAAATTCTTTTAGCATATATTTTTATTTAAAACACTGGCTTAGAAGATGAGAGAAAGAATAACAGATTCACAGGATAACCTTAGTAAGAAGAGACCTCTGAAGGTCATCTTGTCTAACTTCTTACTGAAAGCAGCAAAGCAAAATAAATGTAATTTTTTTATGGTTTTATCCAGTTAACTCAATAATTTAAAAAAGATGGAAAGTAGAATCATTAGCAAAATGATCTTGGAATTTATTTATACTGAATTTCTGGATTTGAACAATGAATAAATTATTGTATCTCCACAACTTTATAAAATGGAAGAAAATATGAAGTATGATATTTATACAATTAGAAATACTATTTTATTGGGTGGCAAAATTCTCCTGAAGGCACAAATAGAACCATTCCACTAAGACGTTCATAGTAGAACACATAAGAATTTGCAAATTTGCTAAATACAATGTATAATGTTACAAGAATATCTAACTTAGCTAACATAAAATGAAGGAAGAATATTTGCACTTTTCTATGAATGTGCACTTGCTCTATGTAAAATGGATCTACACTGCACTAGTACTGTTTCTCGCAAGATTGCAGCTGATGAGGAGTTACGTTGTTTTTTAATTTGAAATTTCTTTGAATCAAATTCCAGATCTGCACATTGTGGTTCATCTAAAGACAACAAAATTTCAAACTTTATCTGAAGACAACAAAATTTCAAACTTCATCACCTCCACTGAAAGATAGTAATTTATCTTTTGTCACTCTCTTTTTTTTAGCTTATATTTAGCATTATCTGTAATTACTATTTTTTTTTCATACTTTTAGTTATTTGTTTAGTATAGATTTCTAAATATGGTAAATTCACAATCTATTTACAGTCTTAAAAAATAGACTTTTTTCTAGAAATCATATTTTTTTGCTAGGTGTTTTGTATACAGACAAATCCCTCTATCTTAGCTTTCAGTGGTTTGTTTGGGGTTTTTATTTTTATTATTATTTAATCTTTATTTCAGAGAAGAGTATGTGAATTAAAAATGTTTTTCTCCTTTGTGTGCATTTCACTTCTTGAAACTGCAGACAACCGAATAAAGCAGCTTCTTTCACCTGTTTAATTACCCTTGTCTTCTCTTTCTCTGCATAGCAGAGTCTTATCAACAAAAGCCAATTATGAATCCCAAGTTTGACTGTCAGGCAAATATTAAGAATTATGAAACAACACTGAAGGTTGACTGTCTTTTTGTGACTTCCTAGTGGTTTCATTACCTTTCTCCAACTTCAAATGGTGAGATTTATAAAGGTTACATTTCTATGTGAATCTGAACACAGTGTAAAAGAAGCTTTATAATGATTCTACTGTTTCAACTGAAGTAAATTCACCATTAAAATGTTGAATAAAAAGAAAATGTATTTAGTATCATCTGTGAATTAATTCCAACACAAAGGGTCAGTTTCATTATTGCCTTCACTAAGTATTTCTGTTTGAAAACTTTTTGAAAGCAAAGCTATGTAAATCTAGATTTAAGAGAGTCCTGCACCCAAAAATATAATGGTAGTAAAAAGTACATTTACAGCGTGTTCCTTTCCGCTTTATAGCTGTTAAACTAACGATGTGAAATGGAAACATGTCAATACAACCCACCACTTGTTTTAAATTATTGCTAAATGGTGACTACATCTGTCATCTGCACCTCTTTCTTATTGAATATATTCTATCCAGTAACTTTGGGTAGTTTTAAAGTTTAATGGCTTTGTGCTCCTCCCAGCCACAAAAATTACTTAAACCCTCTATAATGCAGTTCCAAATTATCCTTAAAACTCCAACCTATCCTTTGCACAAGAAGGTACATACTTTAAAGTAGCTGATACTTCCAGTAAATCTTTTTGGGTGGTGTTAAAGAGCTGTGACTAACAACTAGATCACTCCTACTTAGCCAGAAGCCCAGTCTTTCATATCCCCTTCATTTAAATCATTATATCAGCAGCAGAAAGAGTCTGGTATATACTATTAATTGATAAAGGCTAATATTACTTTCCTGTCACAATTGATCTACTGCTTTGTCAATTCTCCAACACTTCTTTTGACATTTCTTTGATCTGCCTCCTCCTTCATGTGACATCAAAAAGAGAGAGAGACAAAGTGTCTCAAAGATCAAAGGGGTTGGTGAACAGAAAAATGGAAGGGAATAAGAGTATTTTCTCTCAAGTCCTCACCACTACACTTTGTAAACAGAGTATGTGTGATACATGTGTGAGACACTGAAGAAATAACCAAATGCATGTAGAATCAATTTCTAAAGGAATTAATTTTATCTGTATCTGTGTATTTCCCTTTAAAAAGACCAAGTGTTTTCATGAACCCATTATAGGAAAGTAGATATGCCCACAGCACAAGTTGCAGAAATACTTAAGGTAGTGGCAATGCCATAAACTTATCAATAACATCCTTAGCCTAGAACTGCAGCACTGTGATGGGTGTCATGGCTTGGGCCTGGCTGACAACTGTGGTAGTGTATGAGCTGTTGTTAACCCTACCGCACAAGGAAGTCAATTCTTTACAAGAGAGGAGCTCCTACAGCGTACACAGTCCACCAGTTCCTGGGACAGTTGCAGAAAAACTGCAGGATAGAGCATAGGGAGAGGGTCAGAGAGTTCTCTACATACTCAGCATCCAGATCCCACTGCAAACTACCTGTTGGTAGGCCCACCTTCCTGACTTTCTTTCTGCCTCATGATGACTCCCTCGAGGAACACGGAAATCATTGACTCCAAAAACTGCATATATGTCACTCAGTTAAGTGTTTTGGTTTCTGAGTCCATTTAGTCTACTCACTGCTCTTAAATGGTGACAAACATTTGATTATTGAGAAAGCTTATGCACAATAAAGTATTATGAAGAATTTTTGTGCAGGTGAATTTCTGTTACATTGAGGGTGTAATCCAGCTAAATCAGATTTCTTCCCTGATCAACCACACATCATCAACATAGCAAACTAGTCACTAATATGCAGGAAAAAACACAGAGGAAAATGTTTTGTATTAGAAAAGTGGGAAGAAAGGAAGGAAGGAAGGAAGGAAGTTGGCTTTGCTTCAGTCTTGAATCCAGTATTGAATCCTGTATTGAACTCCAGTTAGACAAAAAAGTATATTTTTAATGTGACCACATTAAATCAATTTGTCAGATGAATCAGGTACAAGCAGAAACCTGAGGAGAGACAGAGAAAGAAAGATTCACCTTCTTCTACTGACATGGTGACCATAATAATTCTTTAACAGAAAAAAAAAAAGCATTGGCTATCTTCTTAGCCACCAGCTAGACAGTAAATAACTGATCCTCTGGAATTGGACGTAATGGATTCGTATTTTTTAAAGTGCTAACAGAGGAAGAGAAATGGGAATAAATATTGAATTATGCAGAAAAGAAAATATTACTCTTAATATTTCTTTCCTCCGAATTTAATAATTTTTTTCCAAGTAAAGAAAAGAAAAAAATACACAGGCATCTCTCTCAGAGATGAAGATTCTAAGAGAAAGGCATCTTTATTATATGTGTATAAATAAAATGAAACTCACCAGAGTCTCATAGTGACAGCAAGCTCTAACTAAAAGAACACATGTAATGCTAATAAACAAGCTGCACTATTCAGAGTGGTATCAGCTAGAATTATTTTTACAATTTTACTTCAGTCCCATATACTTGCTTCAACTGTGATTGGAAAAGAAAGTTTGATTGTCAAAGCTATCCAGAGTTGTGCTCTTTGAATATATGCCATCAGGAAAAATAATGGATCATGCTTTTCCCTAGACAAGGAAAATTCATACTGGTGTTATATTTCTGGCACCCTATCTTAGCTTAGGAAATGAGTTGTTGTCTAAAACACATATAAGATTTGTTGTCATCTTCTATGTCTTTCAGAAAATATAGCAATTTAAATGGAAATCATAGCAGTTTGGTCAAACTCATATTCCTCATGCTTTCTCTGACCTTCAGCTTCTTTCTCTACATGAATTAGTTGATTGCCTGGGTTTTTTTGTTTCTTTCCAAGGAGTATCATATTCATAGAAATGTAGGAATTAGTTATACCTTTTTATTGTACCATAAGTATCAGATGAAGACAAAATACAATTGTAACACATAGGTTATTAAAAAAGGAAAAGAGATTTGAGACAGTACACTGTATGAGACATTTGAGATATGGCAAATAATTACAGTTTAAGGAAAGACAGGTTAAATCTAGTGAAAAAAAAGATACTTTTAGGATATAGAATTTTTTAGTTCATTTACTATTTTATTTTAAAAAATAGAATGTAATACTTTAAAGCCCACATTTTATTTAAATATATTTTGTTTTTTTTCCTTTTTATTATTTTTTCAACTGATTTTAAATTCATTTCCTCTGTGCTAACCTCTGGTGAGAGTGATAGGAAAGAGAAAATTTTACAGCTCGGTCTTTCTTAATCCCTCCTTTCCAGTGCTACAGCAGTCACATTTGAATAGTTTTTACAGCAAAGGCCCCTAGGGATGGATTTCATTCAAATAGTCCCATTTCTTATCTCTTCTCTCATGGCTGAGGGGCACAATATACACAGTGTGGAAGGTACCAGTGCAAAAACAGGTGATCAGTTGTGAATAGAAAAAAGGATGCACACAACAAAAACACCTGTGTGAATTCTTAGATTTTACATCTGCTTCTATGTGTATGAGGTGAATGCCTACTGCTTGACACAAATGTATTTTTGGTACTTAGCTTTTGATCGACTATCAAGACTGAGCTTTAGTTACTGTAAAGTAAGATTTCACAAGGGACATGAGGACGGAAGGGTCTCCACAAGCAGATTGACTTGTGATCAGGTAGTCTATCACCTGCATTTACAAATTCCAATATGAAGTGGAAAACAGTATATGAAAACAATGCTTATGTCTGCTTATGTCAAGATTGGAACTTGTGAACATTTCTTCCTATGTCCAACAGCAATTTCTCTGTTTGGCTCTGGCTCCCTGTCTCAGAAAAAAAAAGGGAAAAAGAGAAAAATTAGCTATGTATTTAGCTTTAGTTCATTGGAGCTTCTCTTAAAGTTTATCTTCCCCTAACCACAGTATGTTGCTGGGCAAAGCCACTTTCTCCAGTGAAAAAAGGTCTTTTGCTTTGAAATAGACTTTAAAAATGTTTGCAGGGAAAGTTAAAGATGGGACTGACAAACTGGGAGTAACAGTAAATGTGAAGTTAGGCATTTACCTACGTTCTGTGGCAAGCTCTGTTTTTGAAAGGAATTATGTCACATATGTACACAGACTACTTAAACAGAAGTACGAACTATCAGAGATCACAAATGGCACTTCGGAATTTATTTTACCTTTTTTCCTGCCTGTGTTCACCACACTGCTGGGATGTTATATGGAACAGCCACGTGGAGGTAAAAATGATTTTCTACTAATATAAGAACTGTACAAAACCAAACCTACCTACAAAACTGTGTTTGCCTTGTTTTGTAGCAAACGCCAATTCTACTTCTAGCAGAAATTAGACTTTAAAAGTGTTTCACAAGAATGAATAAGGAAAAATATATTTGTAATTAGTTTCTCTTAATGTCTTTAAATTACAGATTCTTTTTTTAATAAAAATATACCAGTTCTAATTATTTTAAAATTGTTTTGAACTATTTTTAGTTTTGTTCAAAATCTGATTTGCCTAGTTTATGCCTTCATATCTGAAGAATGCATCAAATGTTAAAGTCAGCATATCCTTAAAAAAAATAAAAAGGTTAAAACAGAAACAAAATTAGACTTCTTTGTTTGCACTGCTTAGAGATACTGAAATTGTATTTTACTAAATTGACTAATAAAATCAATCTTTCCAATTTAAAATAGAGTATTTTCCACTTAAAATAGTCTCTCCTCTTGTTTCTTTGTCTAAGCTGAGCAACAAAAATTGTATCTGCGTGACAATTCCTCATCATTCATCTACTATATGGTGCATTATACACAAAGTTGGTGATTATGACTGAATTGAATTTTAGTTTTGTTTTTTGACAGCCCAACCTCGCTTAGGTTCAATTGATACCCTAGAGAAGTATCTGTCAGTAAAAGTTTTTAAGAGCACTTTCTTGATCAACACTGCTTCTTCTGTACCTATAAAGAAGTGAAAAACAAGGTAATCAGGCATGCAAATTTGGTAGCCTTTTCAATATGGAACTACCCTTTTTTTGTTGTTGTTGTTGTTCAGGTACCTTTTAATCTCTGTTTGACTGGATGTAGTTCAAGAGCTGTAGATTTGATTGTGTGAGTACCACTACATACAGTAGATTTTGGTTTCCTTATGAAAATTTTGTTTTCTTTGTGTTGAATTATTGGTGTTCATAGTTTAAAATGTTCTCAACATATATTACAGATGTAGCAGTCAGGGTACCATAGAGCATAACAATAAATACATTTGTAATTATGCAGGCATGTCATGATGCCAGCAGTCTGATGTTCAATTTGGAATTAAATCAGCTTAAGCATAATGGGTTACTTTTGAAATAATTCAGAAGAGTAATTCCCTTAATACTTCCCCAGTCCACAAACTCATTCTGGAAAAAGTCATTAACAATTAAGGAACAACAACACCTTTATCACATAAGACTGAGGATTCTCTAGCCTAAGAATTTCTTAAAATCATACAGTCTGTTAAACAGACATCCCAACACGAAAAGGCAAAATGAAGCTTTCTTGTAGCTAAAAAACATCACAAACTTATTTTAGCCATGGAGTCTTCCATACCACAACTAACTAAAAAAAGTTTTTGAAGCTATCATAAATTTTTTCTGCTAAATTGTATTAGCAGGCAAAAGCTGCCTGAGTAAATCTAGTGGAAGTAAATGTGAGGATGAATGCAATAATACATTTCTGTTACAGATTAGTTTTAAATTGCCCCAAAGGACAACTCCCATAATCAATGAATCCAATAGAGAAAGGAACCTACACAAACCTTAAGACTCTTTGTTTAACTGGAGTCCATTTCTACAGATGTATTTCCACCATAGGTCATCCTCTCTGCAGTCTCTCACAATTTATTACACTGATTTAAAATAAATATTTTAGAATCATGACACCATTCACATGTTAAAAATAAATTAAGCTTCTGTACTGGTTTTGTCTGGGATAGTCAGATTTCTTTATAGTATATGGTACTATCTTATAGATCTCTGACCAAAACAATGTTGATAACACATCAGTGGTTTAGCTGTTGCTGAGCAATGCTTTTTCTTTTTCTAAAGCTGCCCTGCCAGAGAGTAAGCTGGAGTTGCACAAGAAGTTGAAATGAGACACAGACAGCTGTTCCCAACTGGCCAGCAATAAAAGGCTGGGAGAAGAAGGAGGAATAGGAGAATGTCCAGAGTTATGGTACTTGTATTCCCAACTACCCACTACACAGGAAGCCCTGCTTTCCTGAAAATGTTTAAACCTCTGCCTGATGATGGGAAGTAGTGAATGAATTCCTTATTTTTCTTTGTTTGCATGCACTGCTTTTGCTTTCCCTATTAAACTGACTTTATCTCAATGCACACATTTTCTCACTTTTACCCTTCCAATTCTCTTTCTTATCCCACTGGGGTGTGGGGAGGAGTGAGTAAATATCTATGCGGTGCTGAGTTGCATGCCAGGGTTAAACTATAACAACTTGAGAGAGCTACTTTATTTAGGTTCAGAAACTTAATTTAAAATAATTTGTTCACTCATAAGATGGAAAAGTTCACGTTTTCATACTGCTCCAAACACGTGCTATAAATCAGGCCCTTTCCTGTATACTTGGAAAAGTAGTAGTCTTGCAGAGGCAAAATGTCAATAGATACGTTCCTCTAAGACTCTAAGACATAAAAAATAAAGTTGTTTGCTTGCTAATTGGTCACTGACAGTGTTCCAAAGTAAATTATTATGTAATAGGGCAAAAGTCTTTGGGAACCTTCCTGTCCTTAAGCAATTTTCACCTGAGGAACCTTCCATGTCAGAGGAAGAATTTCTGTATGTCATAGTCCCTCGAAGGCTTCTCTTCCGTGAAGCTTCCTGGGCCACCTGTGCTGTTCATAGCATCCTGCTGGCAGAGCTCCACTACTCTAACATCTTTTGCCAGAAGAACCAGCACAGATTTATATGATAGTGTAACAGCACAATGGTGCTCTCAGATTTCTCTTTCTATGCCAATAATTCTGAACATTCGGGGGTTTTTTCTGACCAATAATGAGCACTGAGCTGATATTTTCATGATGTTATCATTTAAACCCCCCAGATATCATTCTGACCGATAACTGTCAGCTTAAAACATAGCATTTCAGGTACATGGTTAGGACTTCACAGTTTCAAGTTACTTTTGTCCATATTTAATTCCATATCACTCCAGTGTCTAGTCATCCCATCTTGCAAGATCCTTCTGCAGCTCTTCATGCTGAACATAACAGCTTAGTACTGTTAGTACCATCTCATTCTTAACCTTTTTTTTTCACATTATGTCTGAATGGATTAAACAGCATTAGTCCCAGCACAGACGCCTTCAGGATTTTCCTGGTGATCTCCATCCACTCTAAAAATCCAAACAAATGTATACTTGTACTCTTTACTTTTTGTCTTTTAACCTGTTATTTATTTATGCACACTTATTCGATAATATCTTTAAAAATCTGTGATGATGGATCTCACTAAGAGACTTTCAGAAATTCAATTAGTCTGCATTAATCAAGCTCAGTCATAGTCATCTTAATTAATTAGGAGAAAAATTGATTCACAGTAGGTCCTGTCAGACATTACTAGAATTTAACCTGGCTCAATATTTATCTCTATGAAATTTAGGATAACAGTCTAACTTGAAATCTGACTTTTTGAACAGAATCCACTAAGTTTAATAGCTTCCATTCTGTCTGAAGCACTTCTAGCACTAGCACTGTCTGGGAATTGCCTCCAAATATAAATGAATTTAATTCCCAGCTGCTACTAGAACTAGATATAAATCATTCAAAGTTTATGTTGATAAAAGTGGCCAAGTTATATACAATGCACAACTTCATGCCCTGATTATCATATAGTGCCAATTTGCAAGGTCCATGTTTCAAATACATTCAGACTTCAGAAAAGACTAGATCATTTCCATATAATTTATGCAAAGCCACTTTTCAAATTATCCTAACATAGAAAGGACCTCAGATAATAATTTTTAGAAGAAAAAAGGTGGATAAATTATCTTTTTTGAATACATTGGAAACTCAACAGTAAATGTATTTAAAGGAAAACATGCAGTTCAAAATTAATCAATTAAGGCCAAAAAGAAATAAAAAAACTTTTAGGAGCAAATAGTATGAGGATCCAGTTATTCAAATTAAATAGGAGGCTGAAAAAAGAAACATAGGAATGTTACATAAAGTTTCTGCTTACACTTCCTCTTAAAAGTTTATGATTTAACAAGAATAGAACAAAAATTCTTATATGTTTACATATCATAAAGTCAGATTTTCCCACTGAATAGATATTGAGGCTTCTTTTTAATATGAATGACCTTTTTTTTTTTGGTTTATATATATATTTTTTTCAAATAAAATGTTCTTTTTCTCACACATTCAGCAAAAAACTTTGACTCTTCCTTGGAAGGATTTTTTTTTTTGGTATTAATCTGAAAAGATATTTTATCTAAAGAAGATTATTCGACTAGGTAGGTCATAAAACATCCTATTGCCAATCTTGTGTTCCTGTCCTTTTCATACTTTTCAAGCTTTCCTTTTTTTTGATCACCATTATGGTTTAAAGGACAGAGATCTCTTTTTCTATAATACGGAACAGACATGATGTATTGATTTTTATTAGCTATCCAGTAGAAAGAAATCTACAGTATTTTTGACAAATGTAGGTAATTCTCCATCCGAATATTTGCTTGTCAGCTACTGAAATGCTTGCAAAACTGTCTTCTGGGAGCTGTGCATGCCTGTTAAATTTCGTGTTTTTAAACTAAAAAGGTACAGTTTAGTTTTAAAAAAGTGTTGATATGGTCAGTTTTTGATTTCCTTCCTCCTCTGCCTCCTATATGGGGTTTACATGCCCGGATGGTGGCGGTGGGGTTCTGCCTGGGTGTCAGGCGGCCCCTGTGTGGAGCATCCCGGGCTGCCCCGCCCGGACACCGCCGGTTCCAGCGGCTCCAGCGGCCCCAGCGCAGGGCACGGCTGAGCCCCTCAGCCACGGGCGGGCGGGCAGAGCCCCGGGGAAAGCCTGGGCAAGGGAGGGCAAAGCGCTGCCCGGCAGCCAGGGCTGAGGGAGGGGAACCGGGTGAGAAACAGCCCTGCGAGCCCCGAGGGCAGAGCGGGAGGAGGGCGGGAGGGGAGGAGGGAGAGACCCCGGCAGGGATGGCCCTGCGGCTCCAGCAGGGGCCCCGGTGGGGTGGGTGTTCCCCTGCAGCGTCCGGGAAAGACTTAACGCAGAAGCAGGGAAAAGCGTGAGGAGGAAGGTTCGCCAGAGAGCAGCTGTTATGACAGCTCTCCGTTCTGCGTCACCCCGTGCCCCTCTTGGGGGAGCAGATAGAGGAGTGAGGAGTGAAGAGATGAAGCTAAGCCTGGGAATGGGGTGAAGAAATATGATTTCATCTGATGTGTAATATCTGTTGTGCTGTTTCCCACTACCTGCAAATATTTATTTTAATTGGTAATAAAATAGTTTTCCTCAAGATGAATACATGTGACCCAGTACAGAATCTTCCTGTCTTTATCTTGACCCAAGAGTTTTATTGTTCCTGTTTTAACTATTTCATTCCCTCTTCCTGCTGAGGGCGTAGTGAGCAACCAGGTAGTAGTTCGGCTTTTACCTAAGCTTAACCCACTGTGCCTGCCTTCCATCTTTGAATTAGCTGTAATTACTTTCAGATAGCGTAGTTTTGCAGTAAAGACTACTATTAAAAATACTTTATACTGTAACGATGAAATTGGTGCAATGTGAGTCCTGTCTTATTAAACCATGGTAACATTTGGCGTTGCATTTAATAATAACTTTATTAAGAAAGTATATCGTGGCATCTTTCTTAAGAGTGAAGTGCATTATTCTTTCCATGACAATGACAAATAAGACAAAGAATATTAGCAGAAGCCAGAAGGACTTTTGCAGGTAGAAGAGGAATTAGTAGATGGCGGGAAACAAAAGTCTTGTTACTAAAGACTAAAGAAGAATTAGAGATTACAGCAAATGATTCAGTGTTTATATAACACAGCTAGTAGGATATACTGTTGCAGTCTCTACCTCCACCAATAACTAGGAGCAGTACTGGAGTATAAAATAGAGTACAGGCAGAACTCATGAAAGTATCCATCTACCTGGTTGTTTTCTAATCTCTCAGTGTGCTACCTGCTGTAAAACAAAAAAAAGGGCAGAACAGACCAGATAATTTCATAATTTAAAAAAGAAAATACATAAAATAAAAACCAAGAAATAGAAAGGAAACCTAAAGAAATTAGTGAGGGCCAAGAGCATTTAACTTGCAAACATAAATTTCTTTTATTTGTAGGTCATTTTACAAAACAATCATAGAGAAAAAAGAATGGGATTAAAATGCAGTAGGAAAAAATACAGGCCTTTGATTACTATTCCATCTTTTCATAACAGCAGAAGAGTACATAAAATACCACTTTTTTGTATGTTTGTTCTCCAGTTAGGCTGTGTTGCTGTGCGTGCCACATACATTCAAGGTGACATTTGGATAATATAATAAATTAAGCCTACCTAAACTTAGTATTTACATTTTTGAACTTTTTTTTTTTTTCAGAAGGTCATTTTGGAGACAAGATATAAAATTTGTAGAAGAAATATATATTTTTTTTAAAGTTATGCTTCAAGCAACATTGATCTTCTATAATGAACAACCACCTACATAAAATGAAAGATGAGGGTCATAAAGAGTCAATTATTTTTTTAGCTTTGCACATCATGTAGCTCTCTTTTCTACTTATGATTTAATTAGTTGTCCAGTTAAAGTGCAAGGTGATTTGTACACTGAAGTAAAAAATCTGCATTATAAACTTTGATTTGGCAAGTGCTAAGAGCACTTGAGTTTAAAATAGGTTTTTTGCAACAGTTCACAGTAATATTTTTGTTGTCTATTATCATTTGAAACGATAGTGAATCATGTTCAAAACAACTAAGGAAATAGTTTTTGTGTGATCACAGCTTTTCAAACAAAAGGCTCAAATGTCAGCAGAAATTAAAGATAACATTTGACTGATGAAGGACAAGGAGAGGGATTTGAGCTTAAAGTTTCTGGAAGGTCAAGGAAAGTGGAATCTGACAGCCAATTAGAAAAAAAAATGGGTTCCAAATGGATGCATTATTACCCTCAAAGCACTAACAAACCACTATGAGAATGGACGAGATTTTCTGGAGTTATCAGGAGAGTAAAGCAGTTTCTATCATTTCTGTAATACCAGAGCCTTATTGTTAAAATATAGAAGAACTTAAGTATGGATGAAAAAGAAAAAAAAAACAGTGGTGATTAATTCAATTGGCGTCAGTGTAGGAATCCATCTTGCAGCTCAACATTAAATATACTGAACAGTATTTGGTGCTGTGGAAATGCAGTTCAATCTTATTGGAACTTACACTGAGAACAGCCACGTACAATGCAATGTCAATCTTTTTTCTCCTTTGTCTTATTATATTATAACAGGCAAAAAGATTTATGAGTTCACATGATGTGATATTCTGTCTGTTGAGATTGCAAAACTCTCTTTTTCTTAAATGGTGAGAGATAAAAGTAAATAAAGAATCACAGACAGAAGCAATTATGTTAAACTCTGAGCAGTATTCCCTAGAGAGAAAAATACGTACATTTTCCTGTCTAGTTCCATTACGTGTATTCATTTCAAAACTAGACACTTTCCAATACAAACAGAGCAAATTCAATTTTGTTCGAACAACATTTTCTTCTAACACTTCATGTGCCAAGTGAGAAAAGCAACACAAAACCTCTAACAAATTAAACATCTCTTTTAAAAACAATGTAAATGCTGTTAATTTACTTTCAGTAATGGGAGTTTTTCTGATTCACTGCATGACTGCATTTGGGTGTTGCAAAGAATAAGCTGTTTGTTTCAACCTTAAATCTTGTTTGTATACAAAAAGATTTTGGCAAACTCAGAATGTCAAATAATGCATGGTAAATATAGTCTTTGTTAATTGCTTTTACAAAGATTTATGTAGGCTTCAATTAAAGATAGGAGTAGGGATTCCATCATAACCACATCTGCTGAGATGAATGGTGATTTTATTCATCTTCTGGGATCAGTTGAAGAACAAAAAGCTGGAACATACATATGTATTATATATATATATACACACTCACACACTTTTTACCTATCTAATACACATGAATGGTGGATGCATGCCTGCTTGATTGATGATGATCTATGTAATATATTTACTGACCAGAACAGAGAAGGCATTGAATGAATGAAGGAAAACTTAAATAAAGCATTAGAATTTTCTTTATAGAAATAGAGGGTAGAATTGCAAGGAACAGGGACAAAGGTAGTATGACAAGATGACAGTAGAGAAAAAGGTGCCAGGTCATGCACTTACAGCTTTATACTGATCTTATCTGTTATAAACTACCACAGCCCAGGGAAGGGAAGGAGCAGGAGTGTTGAGTACCCAAAATGGGTGAATATGAGCCATCAGTACAATATAGTACTGAAAATTTGAAATGATCCTGATCCTGAAGTATGTCAGAAGTATATGGACACATACAGTGGTATTAATGTGAAAAATGCAAGATATTGCAATTACCCTACAGTGGACTCTGATCAATTTTGATAAACTGGGTTCAAGAGGATGAATTTAAATAGGAAGTGAGGAAGAGACAACTGCTCTCTGCATGTTGAGAATAGAAGATTCAGTTTATGGAATGAAATGAAGAAAATTATTCATCTTAGCCCAAAAAAGTTGAGGGAATACTCTTGCGCCTAAATGCAGCAGAACATAGCTACTAGAAAGGAAAGAAACTATCCAAGAACCTAGTGGCACAGAAAACAGTTGTGGAGCAGTCTGCCTCTGAGTGACAGAGGTGGAAGAGTGGTCTAGCTCTAACATAGAAGAATAATTTTATTATTAAGTTCTTAAGTTTATTAAGTGAATTGTAGGGTATGTTTTTCTGAATTATGAAAGGATAGAACCCTGTGATCTGATCCTATCTTCAAATGCTTCTAAGATTCCTATAATTCATGTAAAGAATGTGCTAATTATGGTTGTGCTGCGGTCTGTATCCATTAGATAGATGCAAAGAAACTGACAGATGTATACAACCTGATGCTTTGCAAGGAAAGGAGTAGTATTTCTTTTGCTATCTCTGTCCTTTAATAGGTAAGAGAATAAACAAGGATAGCCTATGAAAGTATGATATTAATCCTTGAGGCAATAAGGTGATAGGAACACATCAGTCAAAGAAATAACCCTTGCAGTGGGTCAGGCCAAGATTGTAATTAACACCGTAACCCTGTGGAGTATAAGAATATTTACATAAGTATAGAAATACTAACATATTTATAAGTGTATTTATGTATATATACTGTTCTAACCTTCAGGCATTTTTTCCCTGGGTGCTCCCTAAAGCAGATATAATTTCTGAGTACTGAGTAATTTTGATTGAATTTTTTGTTCATAAACTTATTAAGGATCCGTTTAAACTCCATGAAGACTACAACATGGATAGCATCCTGTTTGAATGATTTCCAAGACTAACTTAAAGTTTCTGTAAAGACTACCTCTTTTCCTTTATTCTCAACTTGCTAATTTATAACTTCTTTTAATTCTCCCTAATTTTTCTACTAAAAGAGGAAAAAGCAATAAAAACCTGTACACTTTCCCCCCCATCTCTCATTATATCTATATATGTTTACAAGCTTCATCTCAGTTATTTCTTTTCCAGACTGAAGTGTTCTTTCCATAATTCCCTCTTGCATAGAAGTCTCTTGCCCTGATCATTAATCAGTATCCTTCCTCTAATTCCAGGGAAACTGTGTCACACATAGCTCCTACACTAAAGTTCAAAGATACAGTCCGTAAACTATCTTGAACATGACTCTAAAGCAAAACAGTAGAATCATATCTTGAAGCTTGAGGGTAATGTAAATTTTTGAGGACTTTGTATTTTGTAGACTTTAATAAAATCTCTTAAATATAGAGCAAAGAGGGTCGTAGGGGTCATACTGTAGAATCAATATCTTCAGAAAATAATGGGTTCTTCATAAGGAGTTTTCCATGCTTCCATGCTTTCTCTTCCAGCATTTTCCATGCTGTAAAGGAAGGCTACTCAGACCTTTAGCATAAAGACAGAAGCATTCTGTTCTGACTCTGAACATTTAGCCAAATTAAGTGACATCATAATGACTCAACTAGAACACAGCTCCACCAGTGTTTTGTTACATCAAGACAATCACTTCTTAATCCTCTCAAGTTGCCTGCTAGCACCTGTTGCAGTATATTCAACATCAGGGCACCATCAGAAAGTGTCCAGGTGGTCCTGGACACCATTAAAACCAATAGTGAAATGCAATGTGTCACTAATGACCACAAACACACAATCTATGAAATCATCCTATGACCCTTCTTCCAAGAAAGACCAGTATAGAGAATTGATTAGAAAATAGGGTACTTTCACATAGCCCAGAGAATACATATAAGTGCTGAAATATTCAATAGATAGCTTCAGATTTGTTGTTTGTAAAGGTATTTGGCAAGTATAAGCAATACATTAATGAATTACCTCCTTGTATTTATTATTTATGTGTTACCAGTTAAGTAGTAAACTCATAAATCTATCTGGTGAATTTGCATCCAAATTCCAATTTGAGATTATGTGCTATTTCAACAGATGTTTTAGACAAATAGATACTGAGTAAGTCTATTAATCTCCAACAGAAACAGCAGATCTCAGTGACTGAAGGCTAGCAGTGAAGCGCTATGTGTTAACCCATAGAGTGATGAACTTCGTGGGATTTGAAATAGCTCAATATGTTATTTGTTATGAAGATGCATTACTATTTCAGAAATGATGCATTACTATTTCACTGTGTCCCATGGTAAAATATCAAAAGAACCCTCAAGGATTGGAATAGAAGAAAGTTCGCTATACTGATACACAGATATATAAATATATATAAATTTGGTAAATTTTTTAGCACTTCTCAAGAGCACCCTTCAAGTTACTGGCTTGAAGTTCTCCATCTCACCAAAGCTCTGAACTGTAGTCAGTTTTCCACTGACCGTATTGATATTCTGTGTTTTTTTGAGGAAAGATCTTGCCCTTCAGTCTTAAGCACCTTGAGAGGGATGACTAGAGAGGCAGATAGAGAAAGACTACAATATGTTCCAATCCAGATATGCCTCACATGAGCTTTCTCTTGTTCTAGTCACCTTGTGTCTGGCTTAGGAGTGTAGCCTCTTAAGACAGCGCATGTCTTTGGTCACAGCACAACACAAACATATATCTGAGCTCTTAAGACAAAGTGATTTGAATAGCAAGTTAGCAGCCAGGCAGCACCCACATCCTCCCAGGTTACTTTGTCCGAAGAGATACATTTTTTAAAGTGGACTAAACTAAAAGGGACCTTACACCCGCTAACAGCTGCTAAGTGCAGTAGTCCAATAGATGCAAGACTGCCATTGTTCCCTGTTCCCAGGTCCCAACATACATGCATTCAGAGACACACAGATGCACATCTGCACAGTCTCAACCACCCATATCATATATACACATATGCACAGCGATCAGAACTGATAGGAAACACAGCATTCACACAAGCACAAACAACACAAATGACCTCATACAGTAACTGCAACCTCTGACCTCCTAGGTGATGGCATTTAGGTGTGCAATCTCTACAGCCCCAATCCAGCTACTGATTCTCAGACCTCCTCTCACTCACATAGACACATGCGCTCTGGAGCTCTACAGCAACTGGCCTTAGATAATAGGTCTATCCAGCTAATGGCACTCCTGTCTCCTAGTTGCCTCATGGACAATCAAACACATGCAGATGAGTCTATCCAGTAGCTGGGCCAGATCTGTGGCTTTACTACTGCTGAACTGGTCTCAAAGGAACTGGTCTGTACAGTAGCTGCTTTGGCCCCCCAGTTCCTCCAGTAGTTGACCTACAGTCCCTCTTGTCTCTCCAGTATCTATACCAGACTTACAGACTTCCCAGTAGTTGGCACCCAAGCTTCTTACCCTACTCATCATTTTAGTGCAGCTTAATATTGGCTACCAGTCACACACTGACATGCACACACACACACAGGCATGCATGCATTCCAGCCTATTCAGTTGCGGGCTCCATAAGCTCATGGACCCCTGTGACACATGGCCCCATTTGCCAATGGCACATAGACCTCAGACACATGCATTCACACAGATAAAAGAGTCCCATCACTCAGGAAAAGTTCTAAATTGTGCTTAATAAGAAGACAGGACAGAATGTGCTGATTATATGCAGGTCATGGACAGATAGGTGTAGTGAACAACCATTTATATACATATGGCTTGTCCCGCTTATCCCTTTAAGGCTCTTTTTTCCCCCTACTTTTCCTCCTCAAATCACCTTGTCCCTTTTCTTCCCTCTTTTGGTTTCTCCCCTAAACATCCCAAGATGATGCAAAATCTAAAAATGTTCTTTGCCTATATTCCATAATCTCATATCTGCACAAACAGCAGCCCTTCTCAGTTTGAAAGGTGCTCTGGAGAGCTGCCACAAGCTGAGTAAAGCTGAAGCGTGTCACCCTCGGATCGTGTGGCTGATGGCCCTCTGGTGACAGCCCTGGCACGGGTCAGGACAGGAATTCATGCCTCTGACAAGGTTATTAGAACATTACACTTCCTTTGTGTGTGTGCGTGTATGAACCTTTTAGAAGGAGCTAAGAATACCTTGCTCTTTGACATATTTTTTCTGTCTGCTCTGGGCATCCTACTATTGCTCCTGGGAATATCCTACTTCCAGAGCTGTGTGGTTGTGTTTTAACTAGCTTGTTGATGAGTGTCTTCCCAGCTTTAGGATCTTTGTGGTTTTAGACTGATCCTAAGTTCATTCCTATAATGAGTAAACCTAGACCATCTAGCTGAAGGCAGAAAATACATTTACCAATTATTTGTTCTCTACACTGTCTCTGTAAGGCTTAATATCCCACTCATTATTTCTTTTTGTTAGTTTTTCTTGTACAAAATCCTTTGATTTAATACCAGCCAGCCAGGCAGTATAATATTACACAGTTACAAGAAAGGCACATAAAACGTTAATGAAAAAAAAAAAGACAACATTCTCACTTCCCCATGGCTGGGTATGACAGTGCCTGAGGAAATGCATTTTGGACAGACACATAATATGATGTGAATTAGCAATTATACTTCAACAAGAAATATCTCTCTGTGTATATAACCTATAACATTGGTAATCCAATTATAAAAACAACTAAAATTCTCCATGTTGGCTGTAATGTGATTTTTCTGTAACAATAATATTGACTCCCCAATTATGCATGTAGCATGATTAAAAGTGCTTTTTTGCTTAAATTATTCTTTTACTTATCCAAATTTTCTGACAGTAGTTGTAGTCAATTTTATTTAAATAAGTGGAAGCGCAGAATAGGGGCAAAAGTTAACAGGATAGAATCTGCAAAAGATCTTCTTCCAACAAAGAAATATATATACATGCATCTCAAATATTTAGATTTGGATTTCATTCTTTAATACTGCACAAATGAACAATAATAAGCATAGTAATTTTATAAAAACTTGACAGACAAGAATAAATTTTTCAATATTATGAAAATATCAGAATCCTCAAGTAACACTGATTATTTACATAACTCTCCTAGCCAAGCTAACATAAACCAGAATATTTTATTGTTTCTCATGATTTTTTAAGTTCTTTGGGAGCAATTGGGCTGGTTTTGATATACAAAGAACATGATAATTATAAACATTTCAGGAGCAATAGTGGAAACATCTGGGATGGAGAGGAAGAGTATACTAGGAGAGTATTCATGGCAAACATCAGAGGAAAAATTTAGATTACATTATTAACATAAAAGTATATATCTACTGAATAAATACTTTGGTCAGATTCTGAAAAATGTAAAATTAAAGGGGTTTATGCAGTTCATTTTTATTTGAATACAGTACTTCTAATAAATTGCTGAAGTTCCAATAATTAAAAAATAAATGCAAAAAAGTTTGGTAAACTCATATATATAAATACAGTAGCTTAATGCACACTAAATTATTTCAGCAAATCTTTGGTTGCTATTCCAGTTTTTAAACCATGGGATGCACTTCTCTGTTCCTATTAAAGTTAAGAAAATCACATATTCCACTTTCTAGATGCCTATGAACAACAATAGTTACTTTAGCTTCTTTTTATTTCACCACTCATAAGATTTTACAGAAGACTGGCTATCTTTTGACCTAAAATATGTGACTATCAAAAATAAAAACCAGGAAGACTACTTTGACTAAAAAAGTAACATGATCAGAAACGTAAGATGAATCATAAGACTTTCTATATATGGAAATACATCAACAAACTTGTATCCATAATTATTAATGTATCAGAGTTACCCCTATCTTGACTGGCAGATACTTAAAAATATGTGTCTAATGGGAGAAAAAAGAAAGCTACAATCATTTGGAGAAACAGAAGAGCACAGCATTTGACTGTTCTTATGATGGCCTCTGTAGCTCATCACTAACTCTGAAGATGAGTGTCCCATGGTATCCTGTAGCACTGGACATGCTGTAATCAGGTCAGAAAGGGCCAATAAACACAGCTTTAGCATGGAATTTGGGCAAAGCTTTTTTTTTTTTTTAATTTAATTGATTGAGATGAGGTGTCTAATATCTGGAGGTCCAAAAATGCTATATGAACACCCACAATTTCTGCTGTGGGCAGGAGTAGTACTGCACTTGTGAAACACAGCCCTGGTCACATTCTGCACATGAAGAACTATTGCATTTGTCAGGATTTTCACAGACCTATCTGCAGAGCATAGTCTAAGACTACTGTCCCTGAACCTATTTTTAGGGGTTTTAGTCATGATTTCTAAGGTGTATTGCTCTCTCAACAAAAAAGTTTTACCTAGAATCTAATCAGAACAACCACTTCAAATTCAGCGTTCTTCACTGAATATAATTCAGATTCGTCTTGTATTTTTCTGCTGCTTTATGAAGTTCAAATTAAATTAGGAAAGGTATTTTAATTAGAGAATGGATGAGGTTGGAAAGGGCCTCTGGAGATCCAGTGCCCTTGTTTATCAGTGCCGCTTAGACATGGCTGCCCAGTATTATGTCCAGGTGGCTTTTGAATATCATTAAAAACTTCCCTAGGCAATCTGCACCAGTGTTAGGCAATCTCCTGTTTAACTCCTCCATTAGAAAAAGTGTTTCCTGTTGTTCATAGGGAACCTGCCATGTTTCTGTTTGTGCCTATTGCCTCTTGATCTTTCAGTGCTGAAAAGAGCTTGGATCCATCTTCTGTACACTCTCCCACTAGGTATTTATATAAATTTATAGGATTCCCCCTGGAGCCCTCCCTCCAGGCTAAACAGTCTCAGCTTTCCCAAACGTTCTTCAATCCCTTCAACGTCTTAGCAGACCCTTACTAGACTCTCTCCAGTATGTTCCTGTCTCTCTGAGGAGCCCAAAACTGGACACAGCATTCCAGGTGTGGCCTTACCAGTGCTGTGTAGAGAAGTATCTAGAAGAGAGAAGTATCTAGAAGTATCACCTCCCTTAACCTGCTGGCAACAATCCTCTTAATGCAGCCCTGGATACCACTAGCCACCTTTGCATCTAGGACACATTATTGGTTCATGTTCATCTGGGTGTTCATCATATATCCTCCTCTGCAGAGCTACTTTCCAGCTGGGCATCCTCCACCATATACTGGAGCATGGGATAGTTCCTCCCCAGGCACCTCCATGAGGTACCTGCCAGCTCATTTCTCCAGCCTGTCAGCCACTGTGTGTCGTCAGCAGACTGGCTGAAGTTGCACTCTGCCCCATCATCCAGGTCATTAATGAAGACGTTGAACTGGAATGGACCCAGTATTGAGATCTGTGGTAAACTGCTAGTTACTGACCTCCAACCAGACTTTGTACACTGATCACCACCCTCTGAAACCAGCTGCTTAACCAGTTTTCAATCCACGTCAGTCACTGTCTGCTCATCTAGCCCATATTCATCACACTTTTTTATTAGGCTCTTATAGGAGACAGTGTCCAAAGTCTTACTGAAGGCCAGGTAGACAATACTCACTGCTTTCCCATCATCTACCAGACCAGTATTTTCATCGTGGAAATCTACCACTTTGGTCAAGCATGACTTCTCCTTGAAGAATCTATGCTGACTACCCCTGACAAATTTACTGTCCTTTGTGTGTGCCTAGAAATGTGGGTTTTTTTATTTGCTACTTCATCACTTCCATGGGAATCAAGGTTGTTATGTTTATCTACTTAGCTAATTTAGATGCTTCTTTAAGTATGCTTATTTTATGTAGAAATGTGAGGGAAGTGGTGTTATTTTTTAAAAATACTATTATTATTTAAATATCATTATCATATAATGGATATGATAACACATAAACATCCATGTAATTCATAAAACCAGGTAAATAATGTATTTTATACATTATACACATGAATGGAACACACCCCTTCCATAGAGTTTTCTTAATGTACAGCTGCTGAAAAAAAAAAAATTGCTGCAACATTTATGGTACAAAGTAGAAAAATAAATGGTCACCTATGAAACAGAATGTATGTGAAAGTGAAGGTATGAGTAAAACAGATCCTCGTCTTTCTTGATATATCTTGGGGGGAGAGTGTGAAACATCTGAAATTGCAGGGATTTGTCTGACAGGGTTCATTATCTGCATGTCTAATGTGCCAGACAGAAAAAGAATACAGGAAGCTCTCCACTGTCCAGCCAGTCCCTAGAACACTGTACATGGCCAAAGGAAACATTGTATCCTTTGTTGGCAACTTGAATTAATCTTGTGTGCTGATGCCTCACACCTCTGCAATAGCCAGTGTCATATACAGCACCCGCGGTAAGTGTCTTCAGCTGTCTTCTCTGTACAAAATCATCGTGGCAAGGGCAGAGGGGAAAGCTGCAGGCTGCATGAATTTTTCAGCCCCTCCAAAACACTTAAACTCTTGTTATTGTGCCAGTTCATGATTAGGTCACACCTGTGTGTCCCTGGACCGTTGCCAAGGGCACTGCTGCAAATAATGCTATGACAGATAGATAATTAGACCTTGAACCTTGTTCATGGACTTACTCTGATAGCAGTGTAGAGGTAGTCCTTGTTCTGTCTTTGGCCTGGCCTTCAGGAATTAGTGACTTAAAAGAATCTGTTTAAGAACTGCAGCTTATGAGGGTGGAAAGTCATTGCAGGTTTACATTTTTATAAAGTTATCTGTATAGCTTAACCCTTTGAAAGAGTTTAAAAATCTGGCCTAAATAGAGTTGGAGTCTAGTCTTTAAGGCCAGAAAAGCAAAAAGAAATCAGAAAACCAATCATGAATCATTCTATATTGAAGACTTTCTTTTGAACTAAACTCTGATCATGAAAGATGAGAAAGATAAGAAAGAACTGCATGGTATTGATATACTATCTCTCAGGATACAAAAATAATAATAATCAGTTACAACGTAATTTCTTGGAAAATAATCATAATTCACTAGCTCTCAAGATAATAAACTGGGAAGGCTGTCAGTATACCTTTAAGCACATTAAATAAGTCTTTTGTTAGATTTTCCTGTACTGAATCTGAACCTGTGCATAAGGACTTTAACTTACAGAGATTAAAAATTCAAGGTTACTTAATTATACTATGTAGTAAAAATGAGTGAAGTCTGGTACTTCTAACCTCAGACAGAGATACTGGTCTCAAAAGCTTCTGGCTGCAATATAGGAAAGTTCTTGCCTCCCTGAGGGAGAGAAATCACATTTCAAATATGCAAAAGTAAAGACATGTTGAGATAAAACTTGGCACCCATAATAGCTACCGAGATCAAGACTAAGCATGAACTCTTCCATCCATGTCCATGCAGACATGGTAAATATTTCTTATGAAACTCAACTCTTTTCTTAAACATGACAATTTTTATTTGAACACATGTATTGTTTTGATATTTGGCTGCTCATCTGGTCCAGTCATAGCTTTTTTGCACTACAGCATTACTTTTTAATTCTTAGGTCATGTGGCTTTGTTCGTGGAAATTGATAGATAAAGCAGAAATTAATGGGATATGCATTTCAGGGTCTTTATGAGCCCATTAAAAGCAGACCAGTTGTCACATTCCTGCTCTCCCATTAGTCTCTGTGTAGTTCCCTACTTCCTTCAGTTACTGTGTGAAAGCTTATAGGTCTGAAAAATGGTTGTATTCAAAGTATCTCTCTCTCCTTTTTTTATATTTGCAGCTCATGAAGATAGTATCATAGAATAGAATCATATAATCAATCATAGAATCATAAAGTCATAGAATGGCTTGGGTTAGAAGGGACCTTAAAGATCACCTAGTTACAGGCCCCTTACCATGGGCAGGGGCACATTTCACTAGAACAGGTTGCTCAAAGCCCCATCCAACCTGGCCTTGAACATTAAAACTGAAACACAATGAAGAGCAGCTGAGGGAGTTGGAGCTGGTTAGTCCAGAGAAAAAAAGACTTAGGGATGACCTTATCACTCTCTACAACTACCTGACAGGAGGTTATAGCAAGGTGGTACTCAGCCTCTTCTCCTAGGTAACAGGTGATAAGAGGAGAGGAAACAACCTCATGTTGCGCCAAGGGAGGTGAAGACTGGATATTAGGAAAAAATTCTTCATCAAATGGCTTGTTGAGCGTAGGAAAAGGCTGCCCAGGGAATTGGTGGAGTAACCATCCTTGGAGATTTAAGAGATGTGGCACTTAGTGGCATGGTTTGAAACAGACTGATATTTTTAACTTAAACTCTCTGTGGATTTCAAACTGCTGGATTATTCTTAAAACCCATGCTAGTAAGCTAATACGCAGGAAAAAAGAGTTATAAAAGAAACCAGCCTGCGTATATTGCCTTTGTGACAGTTTCCTGACAATGTTTCTGAGACGCAAAATTTTATCATTTCAAAAACACGTAGGAACAGAGTTTCTGAAACCAAATATTCAATCTATTTCTCTCTTTTCTTACATCTCTCTAGTATTTTGTGAGAGAAAAGCATAAACATGACATATAACCTAGTATTTACCCAATGCAAACAAAGTGTTTCAAAAATTCCCAGTGATAGTGTGAATCCATTCAAATGTAAGTTTTCATATAACTTCATGCTGGTATCATACGTTCTTAACACAGAACATGCAATTACTGTTTTCTGTCGCGCAGCGGAAAAAAAACCACACTTTTTCATCCATCTAGTGGGACTTTTCTTGTTTTGAAAGAATTGTAAGGAAATGTAAGCTAAGTATTAAAGTATATATGAAATATTTTACACTTTTTTCGCTATGGCAGAAAAGAATAAGTGCATACTTTCTTAACTCCATCAGTAACTGGTTTATTTACATGTCTAATTGCTAAGAATATTTAGGCATCATTAGTCTCTCACTGATTCCTTCGTGCTGTACTTTAAAACAAAGTTGTTAATAATTGATGCAAAGTGCACACAGATAGCTTGCTTCAGATGAACTCTAATTGTGCACTGTTCAGTGAAACATTCTAGGTTAAAAACCACACTAAATTCCTGGGAATTATTATCAGTCCACAACTCCGTACACATTATGGTGGCCCCCAATCCATTAATTCCAATATCTATGGCATAATTATTTTAAAAGCTGGCAGAAAGGAGGATTCAGTAGAAAAAACACCAGACTAAAAGTAGCAAGACATGAACTCTTAACTCCTTTCACTAGCTTCTTGTTTAAATCTGACAAGTCACTTGATATCTTTCATGTACCTCAGTTTCTGAAGCAGTGAAAAGATTCTATATTTTAAAGGCTAATGGTAACCTTACATAAAGAAACTAAATGAAGTGTTTGCATAATCAGATGTTGTAAACTATTTGATTCTGGGGCATAATAAGACAACAGTTTTAGGGCGAAAAAAAAGGTCAGTGTAATTATCTACAGCACACAAAAGTCCCTGGTAAAGTCATTGATAACAAAGCAGGTCAAAGTGATTAAACAAGAGAAGATTTGCAACCGGGCTGGTATTCTGCTGTCTTTCATTGCCTAATTTCTCTTTTCTTCACTGGGCATCCTGCATTTCTCCTTCCAGGAGATCAATACAAGCTTACACAGATCATTAGCCCAGATGAAAAATAGTTTGTCAAGAGATGAAATACTTCCAGTGCTATGACGATGGACTATTTGTGCGTGATGAGCCTGAAAATATACAAGCAGGACAGAAGTGCAGATGGAAAATGATTCAACTGGTGATGCTCACTACTTGCAGAAAGTTGTCAACTTGATCCATATAGCACGTCTGAGCTCTGAGAGTGAGCATCATGCAAGAAGTGATAATCCTTCACTTAACAGTTGGATGATTTACAGAGGAGAATTTTTCAATGGATCCTTTGCTGACAATTACTAATTTGCTTGCTGCACTTGTCTGGCACAAAGGTTTTAAGTCAACTCTGAAGCTCTTAAAGGGTGCATGAAATGAACAACGGCAGACAGCTATGCATTTATTGGCAGTTCCAGTATCACAGTATGGAATGAGTAGTTGTCTTAGCTGCTTCACCATGGTTGCCAGGTAGTCTCTGCTCGAGTGCCTGGAGCACCTCTTCCTCCTCCTCCTTCTTCACTGACCTTGGTGCCTGCAGGGCTGTTTCTCTCAAATATTCTCATTTCTCTCTCAATCTGCACCTGTAATGTTTGAGGGTTTTTTACCACTTCTTAAATACATTATCCCAGAGGCACTACCACTCTTGTTGGGCTTGGCCTTGGACAGTGGTGAGTCTCTCTTGGAGCCGGCTGGCATTGGCTCTGTCAGGCACAGGGGAAGCTTCTGGCAGCTTTCCACAGAAATCACCACCCCCCTTCCCCCCCGTAGTACCCCAACTACCACAGGATTGACATGTAAATCCAGTACAAACTTAAATTTATATTTCAGGGGGCACAAAAATTTACTCCTCTTTTTTTTGCTGTAATTATTGTGTGTCTAAAACTGACCACTGACTACTATTTTCAGTTTCTTAAGCTTTGCTGAATCCTCCTTAAACATTTTACTAACTACAGACTGAAAAGTAATTAATTTTAAGAAAGGAAACAAATACTGAGACTCTGATAGGAATAATATAATTATCGTCCAAATGACAGCAAGAGCTATAATTTTTTTCTCCTCTTTATTAGTCAGCCTGGCTCACTGCTACTTCATGAGAAAATGTATTGCAGATAATGCTACAGCATACAATCTGATACAGGGCTCCAGACAGCTATTTCTGCTCAGAAATTAACTCAGATTAATGTGGCGATAATTGTTGGAGCTCAGTTACATGGTTTAGCTAATTAAAGACTGAGTGAAATGCCATAGAAGAGACAGTAACATTTGTTAACAAGAATACACTAATGATTTGGCTGTTCTGACTGACCTCTGAAGAGGTTAAACTGCTAGAGCTTTTGGTGAACTGGTAAATATGTCAAATCTGTGTTATTCTTTATCTTGCTAAAAGAAAGAAACCACATTTCATCTCATCAATAAATATGAGAAAAAAAAGTAATTGATTACTCCATGTATTTCCTAAAATTACTCAGAATTTTTATGTGTTGTAATCCTTGTTCCTATATTTTTTCTATCCAAGTTAATAAATTTCATTTTCATATGAAAATGAAATTTTCTTATAGTTTCTTATAGTTGTCTTATAGTTTCTTATAGTTGTCTCCTTCTAATAAATTTGAGCCCTGCTGAAGCAACAGAAACCAATTTAAGCAGTCTCAGGGCTACATTCTATACTGTGTCAGGCATATAATTTGCATATATCAATTAAAACTGTTGTACATAATGTACAACATAATGTACATTATTTCTTTCAAAAAGAGATGCAAATGCAACATAAAATTAAAAATATTTATTAAATTAAAATTCCCTCTTTTTAAATCTGAATTAAGGTCATAATTTTCCTAAAATAATTTCATCTAAGTAGCACATCCTTGAACTCACTGTCTTATCCTGTTCACATGATCAAGTAAGTTACTATTTTTCCTTCTTAAAGCTCAACTTAGCTTCATTAGATTTAGCTAACAGAAGAGTCCAAGTCACTCATGATTCTGAACATTACCTTATACACAAATTCAAAATTAAAATAATGATTATTTGATTAGCAAGACCTTGAACTGGATACTTTGACTATTCCAGCCGGCCAGTCTTAAGAAAGGATATTTTGACCAAATTTCAAGAAACAGTTTCTGGCTGTGGAATGTCCTCAACAGTCTTGTGATCAAACCTTTCTTTCACTGAAGAGTTTTGCAGCTTTTAGTCTATTAAAACCAATAAATTTGGGTCCACATCATTATTTTAATTCCAACATATGTGGGATTGCACAGATTCTTAATGAAATAATCATTAAAGTCTATGAGTCATTTTGTCGATCAAAGAAATTTTTTCATAATTGCAGACCTTTTTAATAACGACCATCACCTTTCAGCAGCAAAAGATTGGAAAAAAGGAAACATTATCCATCCTTCTCTCTAAGTACTGATGCTACTATAAAAATGTTGGAAATTTGACTTTGAAAAATGTGAAACAGGAATGTATGAGGTATTTTTATAATTATTCTAAAATGGAAGAACGGTGAGATTAAGATAGAAAAGCAGAGAATCAGAAGATGCCATTTCTTTGCACTGATTAGCAGCCATACAAGTAATGTGACTATTTGGACCTATTTTCCCATTATATAAAACAGGGTTTTCAGTTTAATTTAAAAGATCAACTCTTTGTGAACTTAAAGCATATTCTTGGTGAATGTTACATAAGTTTATCGAAGACATTATCTAAAACTGGGGTAGTTCAGACATCTGACATTTCAGAACATGCGTTTGCATTCGGAACAAAGTTTGGGTCATCTCTCAGAAATACATTTTGGAGCAAAAGGAAACATAAATCAGTGTGTGGAAAAAAGACCTGATTTTCCAAGGTAAAAGACACAAAAAGATAGTTGAGAAAGTCCATTCTGCAATAAAAAATGAATTTTTATTATGATAATGATTCCAGTGTTAGTACAGAAGATTCCACTGTTAGTATGGAACATTTCAGTCACTCTACTGAAATGGGAGTCTCATTTTACTTCAGAGTTTTGATTTGCTTTAAAGTAGGACACTTCACACTTTGGTAAAATAATATCAGCCAAAATATGTCTTGATGTGTCTGTCTACAGTGGATGCTATTCATTCTGTCAAAGCCATCAGAAAATCCGTATCCTTATCCTGATAATAGAAAACAATTTTTAAAAGAGCACTGATCTTTCTTGTTTTATGTGACTTGCTTATAGCAAACCAGAAATTCAGTTCCAGACTCCACAAGTCCAATATTATGTTCTGGCCTTTATCTTTTATTGCAATTCCTCTTAGACAAGCTGAGAAAACTTCTATAGAACTCATGTAAGTAAATGAGTTTACAATTGAAGCTCATTTTTCATAAATGGAATGCCATAATGTTACTGCTACTTAATTATGGTTTGATTTTTGTGAAAATTATATATTGACGAAATACAATTTTCTGACTAAATTCTCAACAATTCAGAAGTTTTCCAGTACTTATCTCCTGTTACCAGAAAGACATTGACTGTGCAGATAAAAAGACCACATACTCTTCAGAGAGGAAACATCTCTTTCTGCCGTCTGCATGGGCCCAAGCAACAATCTGTGTTTTGTAAATAATAGAAGTAATGAGAAAAACCTGGATATGTTTACATTAAAGTAAAACTGTATTTCTAATGAACACCTTCTATCTAAATTGCAGGTATATAAAAACAGAAATTAAGCTGTTCTGAATATTCACCCTTAAGGATCTATCTCTAGAAATCATTTGCTGGGTACTGAAATCCTCTGCAAGCAAACTCAAAAAACACTCTGAATCAGCAGGGGGAAGAGAAATTTAAAGCATGTTTCATGGCCCTTAGCTATGAAGTCCATAGCTAATAGGCAAGCTTGGAGTAAGAGCCCATAGCTCTTACTATTCAATTTAATTTCTTTTTATTCAGAGTATCTATTTCAACTTATCATTAACTGCTGGATGACAAGACAGACAAGGAGAAGGTCATTCATTAACCAAGTGTTATCTAATTTAATTCAGTTAAAATATTGTTCACATTGATGGTAAATAAGATAAATTCAGGCAGCCATTGCACCTCTAGGCCTATAAGCATTTTACTGTCATGTACGTAGCATTTTTCAAAAGGAAATATTTGCATTCCCTATCATTGTCAGAATTATAGTATTTCTGTCATGAAATTATAATTTCTTGTTTATGCATAATAATTTTGTAAATATTATGTAATCTAATATATAACTGCAAATTAAGTAATTGCTTCAGTGCTGATTGACGCAATAGATCCACTGAAGCAAAGATCTTGCAACAACAAATTAAATTATTAGATAACTTTGAAGTGGCTTTAAAAAACCTATTTGTTTATGGAAATTGATAAGAAACTATGTTCAAGCAGCAGGACAGAAAATGGAACAAGATGAAAGGCAGGCAAGAACACCAAACAGCAAAAGTGTTTCTTCAGCTATCAGGCTTATGTTTTGTGTTCTGCAGCAACAAAGTAACCATGCTCTAGTGAGATATAATTACCATTTAATAACTGGCAATATGTTCAGTTACTTATATTTACTTTTTTGTCTGGGTCTACATGCTACTTGGGAATAAAACAACTGCAATACCTAAAAGATAGTATCACACAGCCTAAAAACATAAAATTGTGTGATGACTTACCTTTTTAAATTCTGAATTTGGTGTGGGAGCGTTAAAATTTTTCAAAACTAGGGTGCTGGTTAATAATGCCTTTTCTTATTTTAACTAATATTGGGATTTCTTGCTTATACCAAGATCTTGCTATCTTATATCCAACTAACATCAGGATCTACTTTAAAAAAGTCAATCCAGTGGATAATGTCAGGGAAAAACTAGTTAACATAACTCTTTTCCTGTTAGGTAACTCTTGAAGTACAATACCTGAAAGTATGCTGTATTTTCTTTTCTTAATAGGAATGCTCGAATTTCTGGAGTACCAAGAGGTAAACTGCTACCTAAAATCATTTGTCTTCCACTATAACTTTAGTTTAATTCTCATATATTCCTTCAGAGTATGTCACTGGATTGTCGCATATTCCTTAGTATATCGCATAGACCTCAAAAGGGAAACCCATAGCGATGAATTTTAACCAAATTTGTACATATTGATTAAAGAAGATAGCTCAATTTTACAGAATTTTTTTCATTATATAGTGGAAGTTGCTATTTCTCCAGCTTTTGTATACTCCAAATAAAATTTTCCTCACAGCATTTATTTTTCTTGATACAGTTCAAAGGGAAGTAATAGGTTCAATTCCAATTTTTGTGACTAAATAGCACTATTTATTTTTACTGGTGTATAACATAATAGTTCACAAGTTGGAAGTCTCATCTGTTCAAGAGGACAGAAAATAAGTTTTCGCTTCCCATTCTTCTACAGTTGTCATTTCTATTTCATTACCTTCCTTTTTCTGTAAATTTGTTCCTCTGGTCAACTTTTCATTGTACTTTTGCTTTCAGTTTCTGTTATGTTCTTTCTCTTTGCAAAAATTCCTATAGAAGTTTTTCTTTTGCTATGGTATTATTCAGCTCGACATAAAAGCATGATCACGTGTTCCCAGTCCTTCAAATCCTGAGCTGTTGTCCTGAATCTTTCCTTATATAAGTGTAACATGGCTTGGGTTTTCTTTTCAATGCAGCATGATTTTGGGTTCTGTGTGTGACTCCATAAGAAAAAGAGTGTCTTCATGAACTAACATTTTCATCCAGCGCTTTGCGATGAATAGGTGCCTGTTTTTTCCTATATCTTTTTAGGATACAACTTAATAATCATTGACAGTGGTCTTCTAGCTGTGTGATCACTTTTTATTACTGTCCTAATAGTTTTGTCCACTAGAGAATGATATTTTGAGGAAATTGTTCAAGAATTTGACTGGGATTTGAGTAATATTTCCTCAGCACCTGCTCAGATGACTCTTTGGTATTTGCCCCTGTGGACTAAGCAGAGATTATTCTCCTCCCTGAAACATATTTAGTATGCACTCATCTTGTAATGTCACAGTCTGTTCTAATAGTAAGGATGTTGAATTCACAAAAATCTGCTTCTCTCATGATCTGTGAGGACTTTGTTCGAAATCTCAACTTCATATCATTAACCCTATATTAGAAAATTCACAGATATTAACCTTAACTTACTGATTCTTAACTCTACATTACTTTGAGGGGAAAGGAGGCATAAAAAAATCACTTACAGATGGCACTGACAGTTACATGAAAATTTGAAAAAATAAGAAAATAATTGATCTTATATTTAATAACCTTATTGACGCATATCAATTAAATCAACTGTGATATATGCCAGCCAAGGTCAAAGCAAGTTAAGATGTAAATATATACCACATTAAGAGGAATTCAGTCATATTACTATCAATAATTCAACTTACATTTGTCTTTCACCACACACCTTTATTGCAATAAACAAATCGTTCTAAATTCTTCCTTTTTCCTTTTAATGAATTGTGCACTGAAAGTTGCATATTTCCGCAGCTATATTTATTGCTAAAGGTTATGCACTTTTTTTTTCTCAAAAAAAATAATCATCATGACAATAAGTTATTTGGTATTAAATCAGTTTGCTTGTTTATTTGTTTGGAAAAATAAATTTAATTCTCTAAATAAACTTTTGTTTGTAATTTCTCATGCAAAGCAAGTTCTCAAGTTTGTGAAGATTCACAGGGAATCATGCCTAATTATCAAGAAGAGTCACTATAGGAGAAGTTTAATTACCAATGTTAACAAGAAAACTCAAAATTAGGTCATATTCATAATTTTTTATCAATTTAGAGTTTTAATATATGTTAGATTTTCATCTAAATTTTCTTGAGAAATTACATTTCTGCCATATCACTTTGTTAGCATTTAATTTTCTTTTAAGAAATATTCCCAAAGGGCATACATCTAACAATAGAAAGTAACCACTCAGGCTGCAGATGGAATTGAGTCTCAATAAATATAACAACATTGCAGACAACCCAATGGTTGCTAATTGTTGTAAAACTGCCAGCCTGAGAATGACTGCATGCTGCAATGTGTGTTGTACTGATACTCTGAAGAACTGCTCAATGAGATGGGGGGAAATACCTTGTACAGTTTCTTTGCATTTGTCAGATTCCCATTATTACAATAAATTAATTTCTTAGTTCTACAGACCTTTCTCTTATTTCCCAGAGACATGTTTTAACAGTCACATTAAAACTCTATGTGCTACCAGCATACTTGCAATATTTTCTGTAATTTTTTTATTAGTAATTGACATATTAAACCAGCTTTTATTTCTTTGGTATATGAATATAAATGTTCATCTTATCAGAATAAGTAATTCAAACTTGACCAGGCATTTGTAAATGAATCATATTTAAAATCAAATTTATCAAGCACTTCTGAAAAGTTTAATCTAGGAATCTCATTTGTTTTACAAGGTCTACAACCAAAGATTATAATTATTTAAAAAATATTTTAAATTGCACTGGCATTTTCAGAAGAAATACTGCAGGCAGAAGAAGCACAGAAGACTTTTTTTTACTCCAAAATAAAGTTTTTTAAAAATTAATTGTCTGTCTAAAGAGCACACACTTTATTTAATATTATAAATGAAACAGTTTGAAAACAGACAAACCCAAGGGTGAGTTATGTTTTTATCCTGAAATTACAAGTTCCATGCTTACACCTAACTGAGGAATGGAGACACTTTTTTGGGACTTACTGGTCTGCTGGGTAGTAATGAGCAATCACACTGTGGGAGCATAATGCTTTTCTTGTCCTTCCCTTAAATTTGTTCTGGTCCAGTATACAGCTATGCAAATTTATCTTATATTTTTGAATTAGTTACTTATAATGTTATTCTTGAGTTAATGTAACTGAGTGGGCAGTTTCCCCAGAGACTGGGAGGCTATCAGGTCCCTGTGACGTAATCCAATACAGCAGAGGTGAGCTGATAGGACTATACAGTACACATAATAAGTGTGCAGTTGCTGAAGCCAATATTAATGCACTCAGTGCTGAGTTGAGAGGCCGTGTGTGTCACAATGACACAAGGTCTCTTTAGTTCCAAACCGGGTCCTAATTCAGGGGTCTTGCATCAGACCGAGCTGTATGAGATAACCAAAGGGCATTAATGTTAGATTTTTCAGAGAATGTCACACTTTGTAGAATTTTTGCCTTCAGAATACTTAGGAATGTTATTCCTAACACGTGGTTTTTGCTTCCTATTTTTGCTATCTATTAATACAACTGCAGTCCTTTAATATAGTAGTGGGTAGCATATGTGATTATTGTAAAAAATGGAAGTTTGTTGAGTTTTAAAACTTTTATAAAAATTAACTAACCACTGAAAACGGGAGTGAAAAAGAAGAATTACACAAAGACAAAAAAAATCCAAAACAGATGAACATTTTCTTCTATTTTCAAATAAAACTGGTTACTAAGACATGGTTTGCTAAGATATTTCTTGACTTTCTTGACTATCTGATATATATCTGAGATATAGATATCTATCTATCTATCTATCTATCTATCTATCTATCTATCTATCTATCTATCTATCTATCTA
>VZRE01005215.1:0-38054 GCA_013396775.1 Cephalopterus ornatus | reverse complement strand
AGATAGATAGATAGATAGATAGATAGATAGATAGATAGATAGATAGATAGATACCACAACTTAAGGCTATGGTGAAACCAATCCTTTGTTTTTTTGGTTTTTTTTGTTTTTTTTTCCCCAAATATGGACACTATTGGATACTTTTACAAAGAATGAGATTAGAAGAATATTTACAATTTTTTCAGTCCCTTATTCCCAAAACTTGAACTTTGGTTGGTTGCTTTTTTTGGTAGGTTTGTTTTTTTTTTTTTTAAATCTTTTGGCAGAAGTGAAATGTAATATGTGCAAGAATAACACATATTCAGGAGGAAACCATGAAGTGACAAATTTTTCAATGTCTAAAATATGAAAATAAGCATATAAAAAAGGAGATATATCAGCAGAAAGAATAGTTTTGTTTTCCTCTGGACTTTTAAGAATGCATGCAACAAAAAAATGAACCAATTACCTACAGCTTAGACAAATAAAAAGGAATGTTTTATTTGGAATAGTCATTTTACATCTGGCTATATTAAAACACTATTCATGTTCACTAGCACTTAATTACAGCATATCTGACTATATTAACTGATATTTCTGATACAAAGAATGGAAATTATTTTAGTACATTTCTGTTATTTGCAGTGTTGACAAAGTTGCATACCCATTACTAGTTTGTCTCAAGCCATTTAAATATTCTGGCAACACAATGAACTTTTTCTGAATCTAATAAGGCCATTAGTTTATAAACATTTCTAAATTAATAAACAATAGAAGCAATTTATTCTTAATAGAAAACCCCTCTGAACTATTCATTTATATTTAATATAACAGAAAATCCATTTCCACAGTACAGTCACTCTGCAGATAGAAAAGCAACAAATTAAAAGTCTTTGTAAATAACTGCTTGCTCAGCAAACAGAAAATACTCTCTTTTCCCGCAAACATGGATGCATTATTTGTGGGCATTGCAATTTGGTAGTATACAGCCTTTATATTTACTTTACAAGTTTCTCTTATGATAATAAACAATATTTGACTTTTGGACACTTACTTTTGTTTCATATAGTATTTTTGGTAGATGTCTAAATTTATGGGAAAGAGGCTGTTATAGATAATAATCATGGGCATTTAGTTCAGTATTTAGTTCAATAAAGAACTCATAAAGAAGTGTGAGAAGAAGTTACTTACCAAAGATCTTCTCCCTGACATACTTCAAAGAAAGTAGTGAAAGACAGAAACAGATTTGTGAAGCCCAGGAGTTTTAGTTTACCATCCTCTTCTATTCCTATTTTCCCAATGCACTTTTTCTTTAGAAACACAAACTTGAGTTTGTCCTCTTAGAAAGAACTCAATCATTACTCATTTTTTGATTTTTTGTGAGGTCATAATCACAGTTATTAATGCAATTTTTAAGAGAAAAAATCTTGTTGTGAATCACTGGCCACAAAATTAATGCCTGAAACAGAGATGGATTAAATTTATTTCGTATCAGTTGCAGGTAACAAAGCTAAACAAAAATTAGAATTATTTTCTCCTAATCCACTTTTAAAAAGGGAAAGATGATCTTTGCCAGAACATAACATAACCACTAATATTATTTTTTTCAGTAACTTAATAAAACTTTATATGTAGCAATATAGAGATAATTAAATCAGTAATTTCATAGTGTTTCAACAATACCCTTAATAATCCATAAAGACAAGGGAAATCATTCTAATATATTTAGCAAAAAAACTACTTAGATGGCTTACAACTTTAAGACCTGTGCAAAGTCTAGGTTTTAAAAACTTTGGTTTTGATAGGTAGAAACAATTTTTCACATATTTCTTTCTAGAGCAAATATTTTAAAAAAAATAAAGCTTCATAAAAATAATTACGTTTAAAAATGAACTTCATATCTTGCTTGTTCCTTTCATACAAAGAAAAATAACCAAGACAACACCTATTCTTGAGCTGTGTTGTGCTGCAGGCTAGAAAGAATATCACAAAATGCCTAAATGCTATTGACATGAGGTGTGGTATTGGTTTAGATAGACCTTTGTTTTGGCCTACGAGGGGGATTCTGTTACCCTTAAGAGTTATTAGCTGAAGCCTTAGCGTTATAATACTTGAATTGAAATGGCTACTAGATCTGTGATCACAAGAAGATAGTGAAAGGATAACAGCAAGTAAAATTTCAAACAAGGACTGTAAAATGCATCATCTGCCTCAAAAAAAGTTTTAATAGGGGAAGGGAGGATAAAAACCCCATATATTTCCAATAAGCTTCATATTTTGATGCTCCTAAACTGCTGAAAAAGCAGTATGAATAGCCCTTATCATCTTTGTCCAGCAAATATTCAAGAAACTCTGCTCTCCTATAATAACTTACAGAGTTTAGTGATTTTGGAATAACCTGGCTGAAAATACCATTTTGAAAATCATTGAACTGCAGGAGAGAACATAACAGCGTTGGAAGTGTTACTGGAAGGAAATGAGGGAAGTTGGTCCTCTACTGTTACTTCTGAACAGGTATAGGTACAAGCAGTGGGAGAGGCTGGTGATCTGGGAAGAATGCAATAGTTTACTTAGGCTGGGTGAAGTACAGGGAAAAATGAAGAAATTCATGTGAGGCATGTATAGAATCTGACAAGCTGATCTTATTCTGCCTTTATCCGCTGATAAATAAGTACTCTTATGTCATTTTTTTCTCTTGCAGTGATTGTTGTCAAAATACAAATTGCATAATCATTATTTGGCCCAATGGCCAGAGACTTCGTGAAATCAGAGGCATTCCCATATAATTTCATACAATGTAATATCCAAGGAAGGTATTCTTACATACTTAAATAAAACTCAATACCTTGAGAAACTCTGCAGTATAATGGCCTTAATGGAAAAAAAAAAGGCATTTACATTGGTAGCAAAGCTATCCAGAGCATAGATGTATACAAAAAATATACTACTATCAAAGTTACTGTGAAATAAAATGAGGAAAAATAAAACACAGTACAGATTATCTCACATCTGTCAGTCCCAGGGTAGCTTTTTGCTTGGGACAGTGGGATCCAGTCACTCCAGAACTCTACGCACAAACACACAATTGCACATGCTACCTCTCATAGCTAAGAATTATATGCTTTTTATGTACAGGTATTTCCCCTGCAGTTTTGTCTTTTCATAGTACTTAGACTACACAGACATAAATATGGGGTTTGTGGTTGAGGTAGGGAATAAAGAAAAACATGTTTTCAGCAGGAATTCTCAGTACAGAGGTGAAAATACGGTTTGGGCAATTCATAGCAGGTTTGATATTTATGTACCAATTCCATGACTTCCTCTACCTACTCTAACAATGAAGAGTGTATGTGCCTGAGTTCCTCCTTTATTTTTCATAAGGCCCATAAAGACAGATTCCTGTTATGTGCGTTATTGGCATGCTGGACAATCTTTGAAAAGTCAGTATACCATACAACTGTGGTAAATTACTTCAATCAGTAGCAAAAACACAATGAATGTCAAACTAGGGACTCTAGTAAAAGGACCTGACATAGTCCTATGCTGAGATGTACTGAATGGTCTTTTCTACTCATAGCAATCAGGTATGAGGAGCTCCCTCTCTGCTTACTAATTCTCTTTAGGAGCTTCCTGCGGTGTCTTGGATATCAGGCCTCCAGATATGAGTTTGGAAGCATCAGGAGGAAGAAAAGATAAGCCATCTTTTTCATCACGCCCATTACACACCCTCCAGGAAAAAAAGCTGATTGATGTAGCCTGAGATTTTTTCAGCATTAATTTCCCTTACCTTCTCACCAGCACAAGAGAAGAAGTTGGAGATGCAAAAAGCAAAACACATCTTGTTTTTTTATACAGTTGAGGCAGGCAGAAGGCAGAAAATTCAGGAAGATTTCTGACTGTTTTTCTTACACCACTGTCTTCACGCTTTTATATAGGAAGTAATATTTTCACTGCTGTTTGTTAAATGTAATGCTTAATGCACTTAATGATGTGTTATTAATGTAACCAGTAAGAGAGAGGGGATGTGGAATGTGTCTGAGATGGCTTTCAAAGGGAACTGTCTTTTTATGATTTCCTGAGTAACTTCAGTTTTCAATATTAATATTTTATCAGTGAGAGAAACACTTCTGCCCTCATTACTCTTTTGAAATGTGTGATGGTGTATATATAAATCTGGCATCTTTATGCTAAATGACATAAGCAGTATTTTTGTAATAGCTAAAACTGGTCTCTGAGAGCTAGAAGCCTAGGTTCTATTGCTGGATTTCCCATAGATCCAGTCACTGATACTGGACAGAGCAATTATAAGAAAACATAAGTTTTCTTATCTTTAAGCTATGAACAAAAAATATTCTCCATGCACTTCCACATTTCCCCTAATTCTTAAAAAAAGAGATGTGGAATCTGATACAGGGCAGAGTTTAAGTTGTTAGAAGTACGTTTGAGTTTACATATAAGTTGAGATCCAGATGGAAGGAATTTCAAACTAGGCATAGAGGTTTCATCTGTGATTGCCTTGTAGTGCTTTTTCTCATGCAAAATCTGTATAAAGTAATTGGATTACATTAGGTAGGATGCAACTCCGTGGTGAAAGACTGTGAATGTCTCATCAATTGTCAATTGTGATTAAAGAGTTTTCATGTGATGAGAACACACAAAGTGCTTGGACACGTGCAGTCATTCTTACTACCTAATTAGAATTTGACTTTGAACATAGGAATCTTACTTGATTAGCCATAAAAATCTAAACTCTATCACAGCAATGTGTTTTATAACCTGGACATTTATCAGGAGTTTAAGATAAACTTTAACTACCAGTAGGAAATACAAACCCCACCAAAGATAAACTATTTCAATTATTTCATCACAGAAGATGAGGTTAGTGGTTAAGAAATGTGATGGAATACTTTACAAAATATTTATAGGAAGATAAGCTGACATGATGAAAGAGGAGAATTACTTTGAAAGAGAACCTAACAGATACAAAATAGTAGGAATAAAGTGGTCATGTTTTTCAGCAGAATATAATCAAATATTGATATCACGAAAATGTCAACAGCCTGTGCCGTTCTACATAGAAGTGATTTGGAAAATAAGAGAGAACTGCAAAGTAACAAAATATGTTGATATTACAAAGGTTGCTTGACAGCCAAAACTGAACCAATTGTGAAGGGTTAGTGGGTTCTACCAGCACCATTCAGGAAAGTATCAAATGCATTGGTGGAAACAAACCATGTAAAATACAGAAAGAAAAAAAATTCTTATTGCTTGCAGAATACTGAGAAGTATAGCTCTCTAAACAGGACAAAACCCAGACTTCTGAGACATTTTAAAACTCACTTATTCAAGCCTGTTTTCAGAATTATTAGAAAACAAAGTAAAAGAGCACAGTAATTTGTGGAGAGAATTTCTGTGATCCTTAAGTTAGAAAGCCTTTCCATACCTTCCAGAATTTTGGTGGTAACTGTGAAATAAGTGGATTAGCCTTAATAAGGAGAAATGGAAAGTGGAAGGATCTGCTAAGACACTGAAAGTGAGCACAGCACCACAAGGGGTACAATGGAAGACACTTGCTGATAAAACTGACAGTGAAATTTAGTGCCAAGAAGCACAAAGTCATTTTGCTGACTGCAGAGACTTATAGAGCAAAAGGTGAAAGCCCAGAGAAATACCTCAGGTCCAACCAGCTATAAATTTTATGATTCAAGCTCTTACCCTCATCTTCAATCCATGTATCTTCCCTCCTTACCTGATAAGCAGAATAAAACATCAGACATTCTGGCATGCTACAAATCAATTTCTATTATTCTACTGATCAAGATAATTTGTCTTTGTCATACTTCAAGCCGTTCAATCTAAATGACACTGTTTGTTTTAATTTTTTGCTTGTTCTACAGGAAGTGGCTTTGTTTTGAAATTATGTCAAAAATTCCCATGTTTAATCAAGTATGCACTAATGTTCAAGCAGTTAAAAAAGAATGATGTGACTCACTATCAATAAAATAGTCATTTCCCTATATTCACTCTATTGTTTGTCATATTGTTTCTGTAATATTGACTCAATCTATGTCAATCTGCATTTTTACACACCCTTGAACAGCTTGCACTTTTTCTTTTCTGAACGCTAGAAGTGTTGTCAGTCTTTATTTACTTTCCACTGAAAGCACCGACTCTCTACAACAAAATTCAGAAACGATAGAACAGAAGCTTATTTAAAATGCTCCTGTGGACATAACCAAGTAATACATTTTTGAGGTTTTGAATATTTGTCATTTTGAATATATAGGTATTTCTTTCCGAGGCAACAGAAACTGAGGATTTGCTTCTAAGGATGCAGGTGCACACAGCCCATTGAAAGCAATACTGACCTGCTAATTGCATTTTTTTTATCATAAGAAGCTAAGCATTTAGTGCTTCCATTTCAAAATCTAGTGAGATTTTGAACAGTGGTTCACAGCTTAGAGGATGAGAGCAAAAACCATACAAATGTCTCCAGTTATCCTTCAAAGGGTGTCCAACAGCAAAGAGTAGTGGTAGATCTTGAGACTGGTGGCAAATTTACCTTGATGAGAGATCAAAGAGGAATGAAAATCCCTTCCTTTCCTCAAGACCAGCATTACTCCTGATGTTTTGGCACATGCCCCAAAATAATATCTTCACGCTGGGAACTGCAGATGATTCCTCTAGTAGAAAAATCAAACCAAGAGAAGTACTGGAAACAGAAGGATATTCCTGCCTACAGACAGTTCAAGGCAACAGTTTCTTTCATTTCTGAGACAGGAAAATCTGAAATTGAACATTGTTAAGTTGCTTTTCAAACCTGAACATTCCCGAAGATTCCTTGCCTCGGTCCATCTTCAGTATAGAACAGTGTGGCATGCAGCACAGCACAAATTATTTAGTCTCTAATGTCACCTGTCCATGAGCTTTATTTTTTAAGTAAAAATTACCCTAAGTAAAGGAATGTGTGCTCTGATTTACACAATAAGGAAAGAATATCTAATACAGGAAGCCTTCATTAAAAAATTTTAGTGCAGATCTTTTTGAATGGAAAAAAGAGGTACATGATCCTAAAAGAGTCCAGAAAGGTATCTAGTCATACTTAATAAAACTGATATCCAAAACATTATGACATGAGCTATTTTTTTTCTGGATAAAGGACTTCTGGCTAACTCATACATCAAAGTGAAGAGTCAGTAACAGGGATGAGGTTACCATGACTGTTTTCATGTTTTAAAATGCCCTTCTTGTCTGTTCCAGATACACCATACAGATTACTCCTCTATGTCTGTGAAATGCTGTGAAGGTGAATATATTTTCAGCATATTTATTACAGAACACTTTACCCTGTCTGCATATAAATAATACCCACTCTTGCCAATGACAAATTAAACGTCAAAGATGCTTTTCTAGATTATCAGATACATTGATTTGTACTCTCCTATATTTATAATAGACTTCTAGCACATCTTTAGCAATGAAATAAGTTGTTACTGCCTTCCAGCATTTTTCTGAGGAAAACCAGGTTTAGCGGGTAGTAATACTACTTACTTTAAGATAAACCTCTATTTTGTATTTCCCAGATCACTCCAACTAACTTCCTCAGGCCCCTTTTCAACAAAAGAGCTGCAAGACACATGCCAAGTATGGAGGAAACACACCAAGCCTGAGGCAGCTCTTTCCTTACCCTACCCTTTCAAGCTGCAGTCATTCATTCAAAAGGCTGTTGTGTTATTGCTGAAGAAAGAAACAGCAGGAAAAGTCACATTTTGTTCTAATAAATACATAAACCACTATGAACTAAAAAATAACCATCAGTTAATAAACAATTGGCAGCAATAATTCAAGCCAAAATATGACAAACTGTTACACTAATTTAAATTCATAAAGTTTGTGTATTATGTATTGAATGTTTTTTTCTTATGTATTATAGGCTTTCCTTCCTAGAAGAAGATTTGACTTGAGATATATCTTTCAGTGGAAAAATAGGAGGGCACGAACTACCTTTTCAGGTAAGAAGAAAGCTCCTCTTCTCTTTTTGTTCACTCAATAAATACTGAGCAAGATCTCTAGTCAGGGTATTAAAGTCTCCACCTGAATGCTCTCTTCTAACTGAGTTTGAAGTTTACAGTGCCAACTTCCAGAAAAATGCAATACCTGCCAGGGATCATCAAACTTTCCTACTGATATCTTCAATCAGGAAACATTATTTGGAACAAGATCTGGAATTTGGGCATTTCGGGGACCCGCTGAGAGTGTTCACTATTTAGAAAACAATGTTTTAGGAGAACGTAATGTCATCCTAAGGAAACTTGTTTCTGAAAAAAGGTTTGGCAGGACACATTAATTCAATCTGACTTGTATCACTCATGGTTCTGACGCAAAGCTTCCTCTCCAGACCCTTCATCATTTTGGTGGTTTATTTTAGTTTACCTGAAACTGACTCTTCTGCATCTATCCCATGTTCTAATCTCAGTCATTCACTAGAACAACATCTCCAGGAACTTGGTAGAGTCCCTGTCATTGAAAGTTTCTAAGACACAATTGGATTGCTGTATAATCTCATCCAGGCTGTCTTTCCCTTGAAAGGTTGGACCAGGTGATCTTTAGGCTTTCCTGCCAACCTGGGATGTCTTGCGGTTCTATGTTCCTATGATTCCAGATTCAGAGCTGCTATTTCTGGACTGCAGGATGGGTTCTGACCCAGGCTTTACTGGATTTTATGTGACTGCTCTGCTAGACCTGATACAATATCTCTTTATAGTTAATTAATCCAAGTTAGCTCTTAACAGAGCTTCCATTCCCAGAATGGGATATAATGGTATTGAGTATATGCATTAGATAGATTAGAGTATACAGATCTCTTCATATTATGGATTATTGTTTTAAACCCTAAACTAATGGATGTAAGGGCAATGTCATTTCTTTAATTTTATTTTAAGTATTTTCTTAGAAATCCTTGACTTGAAAAAAATTAATTTTCAGTTATCTGGAGAATGATGAATACATAGTCTTAATGATTAGCCACACAAATTTTTTGAAGACTCTGAGCTGTATAAATTATGGAGTAGATTACTAACTTTTGTAACCTAACCCTGAAGCATTTTTTTTCCCAATAGATATTCCATTATACAGGAACTACAGTATATTATTTCTTTGTTTATATCTTTTCAAAGCACTTATATGAATTATGCAGTACTTACTTCATCACCATACTGTGCATTTATTTAAAAAAAAAAAAAAGAAGAAAGAAACATGCTCCAATATAAACCTCCAAATGTAGACTACTACTGTAGAAAATCTATCGAGACAAAACACTAAAATAAATACATAATCTAAGAAAATAATTGCAAAAAAGATCTGACTTCTAAAACCTATGAATTGTTTTACCTGAGCTCTTATGTTATAAACCATTGTATATTCAAAAACTGTGAAGAAAAAAAATGCAGAATATTTCATTACAGTTCAGTTGCTTGCCTCGATTTTGAAAAGAGTAGTCAAGGCCTGTTCAGTGCATGCAAAAAATCATTGGAATTATTCTGGATTTGCATATCTGTAAGATAAATAAAATTCATACCAAAATAGCTAAATACTGCAAATTGTAGGAAACTGTTAAAAAAATAAATCTGCAGAAATATATAGTGGTTTTGATTTTAGACCCTCCTTGGTAACCAAGTTGTAACTGAGAAAGTAATCATCCTCCCAGTATTCCATACAATTTTCTACGTAAACCAGGGTATAAATAAGAAAGAAGAGAAACCTCTTGCTCTCTTTCCTTTCCGGTGGACCTGGGAGCAAGTTCTCTGCTGTCAGCTCTGCTCATGTGGAAGAGTAAGGCCCAGGGAGGCCTTGTAGACCTTAGGAAGTGGAAAGTACCGGCGGTCGCTTGGTACAGTTCTGCTATCTCGAGAAAAGTAGTAAAATTTTCTCTTATTAATTTTTTTATTAGTTACTCCTGAATTTTTATTGTGTATATCTATTTTAATTTTTTTTCCTTCTCTCTCCCTTTTCCCTTCAGGGCAGGGGGAGGGGTTCGGAATCTCTTCTCNTTCGGAATCCCTTCTCCTATGTACATAATATTCTAATTATATACAAGTATAAATACATGTATATATTTTTATACAACTTTAGTCTGCTCATTTCAGCGTTTCAGTAACTTTTCCCTTCTCCCTTTCCCTTATATTCATAGAGGGGGTGGGGGGAGGAAAGGCTGCAAACTGTAAAGTTTAAACATTCAACAGAAAAGTCAAATCCAAACCGTTACAAATAATTTATCAATCTCTTGGTAACACAAAATCATCTGGTTTCATTAAACACTTCACCAAGAAAATAATGTGAATTTTCAAACAAATTCAAGCTTTTTAAAATTATTTTTCAGTTTATTTAATAATTGTAAAACTGCCTTTTCTAAGATTTTTTTTTCGTACTAATCATCTGTGTCATATAATGCATGTTAGTCTCAAACTTCTGAGACCAACAAATAGTTCAAATAATGTTCCATTCACTTAATGAGTATAATCTTGGCAAATGAGACAATGCCTTCTGCAGTGCCATACAATGCGCTTGTAAGGCTTTGTCTGTGGCCATTGTCATGTTTCCTATGATACAGTCCAATTGTTTCTCTTCAGCATATTCATCTCAAGTACTATGAGGTGTTTGAGGGAGCCAGTGACAGAAGTATTCTCTACTTCCATTCCATCTTTCTCTAGCCTCGTTTGATCATTACTTCACAGCCTCATCTGATATGTGATACCATTCCACCACCATTTTATCTGCTCATCTGCTGATTGCTTTCCTGACACTTTGCCCTCCAGTAATACCAGCTCTGATTGTTATCCCATCTTTTGCTAAAATAGAAAAAGAGTTTCAGTTTTGTCTCTCAGATGTGTATATTGAATGTTGATTGCACACCAACTGTTCAAGTATCTACCCACAAGCAGTTCCAAACTTTGGCTATGACAGACAAGCAGGTTTGAAAAGAAAAAGACATAAAGAAGATTATTTGAGCATAGTCTGTTTATCAGGCATGTGAACTGAAGACCAAATAATATTTATATATTCTTCATAGAGCTCTTTTTATATGGATCCTCTATCAAGTGGTTTGACAACCAAGACACAAATAAATAGAGAAATAAATTTGAAGGTTGCATATATTCTAAACGAGGAAAAAAATTCTCTCTTAACTACCGTGGTGGTGTAGTGGCAATTTAAATCAGTTATGTCACCTAGCTTGATGACCAAAGTAGAGAATGAAAATACTCAGAAGCTTGCAGAGATGAAGGATTCCTCTGAAAGTGTGACTAAACTCTGGCCACATAAACCAGAAGTTCGTCATATATGGAACTGATTTGACCCACTGACTGTGGCAGCGTAGATGCGAACATTGTGCAGGCACTGCTGGCTACAATTTTGACACTCTGTTTAACACATACTGCTGTGCTGAGATCACTGTCAAAGCGTGCAGCTGAATGAATTTCCCTTATCTATTGACACATGTGGAGCTATACACACGTGGAGCTGGTTGGATTTCTTATTGCGATGCTTGAAAAGTACTTGAAAGGAAAGATCCATGCTACCATCCAGCACTGCTCAACCCAGTTATGAAGCTAGTGTGAACAGAATAGTCATAACGTGGATTTTCACTTCAATTAAAAACAAACAAACAAACAAAACAAAGCCAAAACAACAAACTGCCTATCTCCTTCATAAACATGAAATGGTGACATTGTCAACTCTCACAAGCCGCCCATAGATTTGGGTTTTCTTTATGGTTTCAGACAGGAATTGACATTTCACTTGCAATGCCATGAAGATCCAGAAAAGTGTACTGAGAGCATTTTTCTGAAATAATAAGGACAAGAATGGCAGATGGAGCCTCATATATATGCTTATGCTTTCAGGATATTATGAGGGAAATTAAGACAATTATAATGTTGCAGAAATTAACGCAACAATTCTTGCAGCATGCTGGAACATTTGCATGATAATCTACTACCTGTCCAAATATAGAACTAATATTTTTGCATTCTTTCCTTCTCAGAACAAGAAAATGCCAGAATTTTTTGTTTACAAATCAAAAAAGAAAAAAAAAAATCTTTTACCTTTATGTGAAATATCTGGATATTACTAAAGTAAATACTATCTAAAGCACTGCTTTTGATGAACTGTGTAATCAGAGATCTTTTCTTTTTATTATTTTGAAATATATTAGTTCAGAACAATCATTGGGTATATATATATACTTCTGTCTGTGTCATCAATGCCTTTTTTTGCACTCACAACACTGTCTCTTTCATACTGGGCTCCTTTTTGGACATCACAGCTATAAGTAAGTATTTAGAATTTTAAATTAAATTACCTCACATGTTGTATTTGGAGATATATTAAACCATATAATAGAAAATCTCACAGAGAAGAAAAAAATTTAAACACAGGATTTTGAAGGTAGCATAACAGTTTGTTTTCCTTAGTTAAAATGTTTTCTTTGCTTCCTTGGTAATAATGAAGACAATTAGTTTTGAAGTGCTGCATTATATTCTATAAAATGAGAACAGCTTTATTTTTTCTCCAAATAGTTACATGCTGGAGACAGAGTGGCAATTAAGCACCTTTATAAAGTATTTTTTCAACTTATTATAAGTGTGAAAAGAGGTATGAACATTGTCCATGAATAAGGCTGTGAAATTATGGAAAGTTTTAGCACACCCGTTACACTGTGCGAAACTACATGTCACTAAATGTCACCAGGGAAAAAGCCTGCTTCCCCAGGACCTCACACTATCTCCTACTCTCTCACTGCAGTGCTGGCAGTAGATGAATGCTGTGGCCAAGAGGTCTTCCAGCTGTGATTCCTGATGCAAATTCAGCTAAGGGAGATAAATCAAGTGGTGGGAAGGCACCTCCAGGGAGGGATTAAATACATGAGTTTACAGCTAGAATAAGAGATTTCAGAGGCCTGGTATTGTGACAATAGGTTTATCTGGCTCCAAAGGCATCTTTTGCAGAAGGACAAGTGACATTCTTAAAGCAACTTTAACTACAAAAACCAGTGCACCCTTTAGAGCAAATAATTATTTTTTTTCTGAGGTATTTTTTGACCTTTTCTTGTTCACTGCTTTCTGAACTTGTAATTGAACGATGGACCTAACCTCTACTCAAAACTGTATAGCTTTTCTTCCTGGTATTTTTTGTTGTAGAAATCTCATAAAATGCACATCTTATAAAGTACTTTTCTGCTATTTCTTATAAGGTTTATGGAGTTGAAAAAAAATTTCACTGATACAAGAAATTACAAAAGCAGAGTAAGAACTATTCCAAGGTATTTCATTTATGTTTTGTGAATAATTTATATGCATTTTTATAAACTAAAGGGGCACATTCCATATTAAATAAATAGGTTTTTTAAGTTCAGAATATAATTATAAAGTATATGTAAAAATTTATATGAAATTATAGTTGTCAACCAACCTTAGTGAGTTATATAATTATTGTCTTACTAAATATGCGGTTTTTATATTACCAATACACAAACCTCGGTCTGTTTCCACAATACTGTTTTTTAGATGCAATCTTAATGAGCAGGTTTGCTGAACTGTAGAGCACTATCAACAGTACAGGAAAGGTTGCATAAAGATAATGATAAGAATGCCATCAGTATCAGTTTCCTTCCTCCTCTACCATCTCTTCCCCCTTGCTCTCACCTAACACCCAAACAAGTTATGTGCCTGCAAAAGGAAAAACAATTATACAGAAGAATTATATGCTATATGGGGAATTCAGAATGCACTCATCATGGTTAGTATCAAAATGGTTGAGACAAAAGCAACAAGTATGACAATCCACACTGCAATTCTTCCCACTACTAACTGTATGTTTCAAGCTCAAATATCCTCCTGCAGGCTTCAGCAGTTGAAACAAAGCATGTTCTTAATAATACACATTAACTTTATGTATTATAAATATGTACATTGTCTTCCCATTCTGAACTTGCAGTTTATTTAATTGCAGACCACTGACTTTGCCTATCAAACTGTAGAGGTGAGTGTGTTCTTCTGGTTAGAGAATTACAGACTGGGCTTAAGTTACTTCAGTTTGGTCTGTCGTGACCTAAAATGTGTGAATTTCTTTCACTTAATTTTAAAGTATTCCTGTTGAACAGTGCATCTTTTCTGACCCTTCATTAAATTATCTGTAGTCTTTTAAAAGAACAGAGGCAAAGTGGATTTCATTCTTGCAGTACATGTTTTTAAGGTATCCTTATGAACATCCAGTATAAACTTGTCCTACAGTTTCAAACTTTATTATATGATAACTAGCTCAGAACAGTACCAGTATTGTGGTTTAATCCCAGCTGGTAACTAAGCACCACACACCCAATCCCTCACCTTTCCTGATGGGATAGGTAAGAAAATCAGAAAAATAATAAAATTCATGGGTTGAGATAAAAACAGATTAATAGGTAAGGCAAAAGCCACACACACAAGCAAAGTAAAATAAAGAATTCACTTCCCATGAGCAGGCAGGTGTTCAGCCATCCCTAGGAATGCAGGGCTCCATCACACATAACAGAAATTTGGGAAGACAAATGCCATCACTCCAAATGTCCTCTTCTTCCTTTTTCTTCCCCAAGATTTATATGGGGAGCATGATGTTACATGGTATGTTTGGTCAGTTTAGGTCAGCTGTCCTGGCTGTGTCCGCTCCCAACAGCTTGTGCACCCTCAGCCTCCTTACTGTCATGGCAGTATGCGAAGAAGAGAAGGCCTTGATGCTGTGTAATCACCGCTCAACAACAAAGAAAACATCCTGTGTTGTCAATGCTGTTTCCAGCACAAATACAAAACATGGCCCCATACTAGCTACTATGAGGGAAATTAACTGTACCCCAGGCACAACCAGCACATCCAGAAATATGGGTGTCAGCAAAGAACGGATTCCATTTTGAGTCTGTACAGAATCTAAAGTCATGAGCACAAGTTCTGTTGTTATTGCTGAAAATACCATAGATATTTACTAACCATGAACTGCCTATAGTAGAAACACTGCCTTCATTCTTTTATCATTTGCTGTCATTTTTATTGTTTGACTCAGTCATGTTTTGAATCTGATTTTCACGAATTTAGCAGAGTGAAACGTAAAACTTCATAAAGAGAGTTTTTGTTGAACTGAGAAACAGATGGAAGCAAGCAAACAATAACAGTGTCAATACGTCAACAAATTGTAGGTTGTCTCTTGAGACAATCCCACTGGGCTCAAATTCATTACCTTTACTTACACTGAATAATTACACAGATTTAGTTTCACAAGAGGCTACATACAAAGTAGGGTATTAAATGCCACTAATGAATGTAGAATCAGGCCCACTGACAGAAACAAGAGTGCAATCATTGCTCTGTGCAAGGTTTGCTGAAACGAGCCAAATACTGTTATTCTAAACATGCAATCTCTGCTCATACACTTGAACTTTACTGGTAATCAATTTTTAAATCTTACTTGCATACTGACTATTCAGCTCATGCACTTTGTGAATTATGTGTGTTGCTTAAATCCACTTGAAACTGTAAAATCTTTGTGACATGATGAAGGGAAACACATGTGAACAAAATATTTGTGATAGATTTTACACATCTGTCTTTTATTAACAAAACACAGGTCTCATTATACATGCAAAGTCTCCAAGATAGGTGACTCAATTAGGAGATCCTTGGTTTTGATTCATTGCATCAACAATAATCAATAATAATATCATCAGTTTGCAACATTTTGTAATAGAAGGGTTATTAAAGTAATTATAAAATACATTGGAGTTTTTACAAATGGAAAGTTCTTATGAAAGTTGTGCCCAAACTAAGATGGCTCTTCCAAGAATATAGAAACATCACCCAAGCATGAAGAGAAGGAATAACGAAAGGTGAAGCTTAACTGTAGTTAAATTTGGCAGTGGAAGTGATTGACAAGAAGGGCCTTTATCATCACTTTGGCAAGCCAAAGATAGACTGTAAAAATATGTTCCTACAGGTAGATAATTTTATGACAAAGGTCACAGAAATAGAGCTGGTTCTTTCTAGGTTCTTCCTCTCTGTTTTTACTGATAAACCTCTCCTCAGGCTCCCAGGCCTCAACCTCAAGGCAATGTGGCATAGGGGAAACATAACCGACAGCAGAAGAATGAAATAGGGAGCACATAAACAAACACCTACAAGCCATGAGATCCACTGATTTGTATCCAAGATGGTTAGAAGTTCTGGGTGATACCATTGTGAAGTCTTGTTCAAAAGGAAAGTTTCTTTAGGATTGGGAAGGATGAATTATGCCTATTTTCAAGAAATCAAGAAGAATATGGGCAGCTATCCTGACCTTAGTCCTGGGGAAAGCAATGCATCACATTTTCTTGGAAACCATATACAATGATAAGAAGAACAAAAAGTTGATTGAGAATAGTCAGTGTGGATTCTTACCCCAGCCACAAAAAAACAAGTCAAGGTTTTTTTTGGGACTCTCTCTGTCCTACCCCAAAGAAACCACATTTTTTTTTCTCTAAGTATTGCTTTCTCTGTATAAATGTATATATATGTATATATTTTTGCTTTCCTCTAAAAACTAGGATGTACTAAATTTATAAGCTGATGCTGCTATGTGTAAAGTCCATAGTTATTGGACATAGTCCAGTTTATACCAGTGTAACTAAAAGACTTTGGGTTTTTACAGTGATGGATTTTTGTTTACAATTCAAAAGGGAAAATAGAATTTGATTTGCAGGGTTTGAAATGATTTATGTAGCATTTTCTGGCTGCTGTAATCAAAATTGAAGAACTTATATTATCATCTGTACACAGTGATCTAAGATCCCATTTATAAGCCTAATATAACATATAATAGAATATTGAACCATCAATCAAGAAATTGAGACACTGATGACTAAATTATACAAAATGTGAAAGATTCATGACTCAACTGCTGAAGTGGAATTTTCAGGGTACTGTAAATATCAGAGAATTCAGCCTACATTGATGCAAGTTCATAAATTCAGTTTACAAACACAGAGTCATGAGGAAAAGAGAAATGTAATATACCATGAGTAAGACACTTCTTTCCTCAGAAACATGATTTTCCTATTTCATATTTTAACCAAGAATTCATTTGGTGACACAAATACTGAACTGAACAGCATACGACCGAAAAATATATTTTAATACAAGATATTTTTGCATTTGCACTAGGAAATTACAAATTACTTGTCTCAAAGTTGCACACCCTGAACATCAGCTTTGCTTTCGGTATATTATGGACAAATCAGGTATGATTTGGCATCTGATTTGTAATTCAAAGGAATTCTGACAGCCTAAGTAGTTTTTAACAGTCTTACTAGTCTTTAATTTATAGGCATTGCTAATATCTATTGTTTTTCATGGACTGAAAGATTACAAATAGTTCTTTATGTAGCAGCAAAATGTACTTTTCCAAGATGTAATAATATGACTTCAGTGTCACGGATTTTTTATTTTTTCTACCTTTTCCCTTTCTCTGAAAGTTTACTATGTGAAGCAAGTGCTGTTGATTCCTGTGTGTTGGCACAGGGAGGCTTGGCACTGAAGCAGAACTTCTACATGGTTCTGTAAGATAAAGAATAATTAAAGGTTACTGACGGTAGCAAGTCCAGCTGAGCCACTGAAAAGTTGTATGAAATCTTTGCTGGAAGTTCTGTCATGGGGCTGAGTGGGGAGCTGATACTGACATTCAGTTGGTCATCATATTGACTTGTCTGCAAATGTGTCTTGACTTCTGTCATGCAGAAAACTATGAAAATGGATATCAACCTTCTTCTACCCCCATTCTGATCATGGGAAATCACTTTGTAATAGAAAAAATGTTAATTAAGTCAGTCTCAAATTCTTTTGTTTAATTCTTTCTTTAGTGTGTCAATCACAAACTTTCAAATTCCAACACATAAGAAAAATGTTAAATGGGAAGCATAAGACAATTGTCCCTCTAGCATTTTTTACTAAGAAAATTAACATTAGAAACCTATCAGGGTTTTAAGTTTGTTTTCTCTGGATTAAGGGTGTACTAATTAGTATATTCTTAAGTGGAAAGAAAATGTTACATGTTATACTGCTGTAAAGTATCACAGTGTTGGAATAAGGGAATAAATCCTTATTCTTTTACTGCTGGTACCTTAAATTACTTTTCATTTGGCAGTTCTCCAACAACACAGAGTTCCTAGATGATCTGTTATGCCATGCCCTCTTATTATAAAAGACAAATAAGAAACTGCAACCCCAAGGGTAAATGAAAGCAATTTCTAATAAGATATCATATTTATTTAATAAAGTCATGGTTATAACCCTATCTAGCATAGTATTAATATTTTACTATGTCTAATAGAACATGAAAAGTTCTGCAGTATTATTAAGAATTTCTTTACACAATTCGTGTATAAAAATGTTTTTCATTTTCAAATTACTTATGTATGATGCTTGAATAGACCAAGTTGTGTCATCAGGAGTAAACGTGAGACATGATTTTAATGACAAAATTTTAATATCATTACAAAAAGTAATTGAGTAATGCAATTTGTTTACTTCAGTCACTGCTGGCAAATGTTTACTTTTTCAGAAACATCGTGAATACTAACATATTACTTTTGATGATTTATTTCAAAAATATTTAGTCATTTCTGATGGCATTTCTCTGAGAGTAATAGACCCCGCAGCTGCTTCCTCTTAAGCTAAATACTAAATATTTACATTCCTTGATTCTCTCAAACTTGTATTTCCACACACATAATAAATTAGTTTCAAGATATAGATAGAATAAAAAATATTAAACTTGTTGAATCAAGAATACCTGTCAGCCTTTGATAGGGGCACCCAGGTGATCTTGTGATTACAAAGCAGAACTCAGAGGATATTTTAGATTGACTCCTCTTCCAGAGCTATCATATACTTATTGTGGTGTATTCCTAGAAGAATGCTCTTCCTTCAGCTATGACTAAACTCAATACTGAATGTCATACGGAAATATAAGCATGAGTTCTGTAGTATATTTGACATACGTTAAAACATAATGCAAACCCATGCTGCAATTTCAACTCTATTCTGTAAAAGAAATAAAATCCAAGCCTATTAACTCTTTCACCAGGACATCCAATCATTGTGAAAAATTTTCAGATTATTATTTAGAGGAGAAAGATTTTCTTTTTCCCTTGGAGTTTATTGTTACAATACATTGTTCTGTTTTTTCAACTCAATTTTTACATATGTAAACTTACTCAGTACAATTGCATTTCACTCTAACAAATACAGTGAGAAAGTCATGTTTATCAGGTATGGCATGTAACAAGTCTTTTTTTTCCTGTTCTGTGAAGCTTGATAGAAGAAACATTATAATCAACTACCTAAACATATAATTATGTTCTATTATCTGCAATTCTGTTGTAGAGACCTTCTTTCATCTCTTTGTTAACATGAATAAATATTCATGTTAAACTACATTTAGCAAAGGAAAAAAATAATGCTTTAAACATAACCTGTGTTCTGCTTTAAACCTAATCTTTATTTTTTAACAGAAAAGAAAATCAGATTTTTTAAAGGTGCTTTTATTTTAGGTTTTAGAGTAATTAATACTTGTGTTTATATAAAGTAAATAAACATATCCGGATGTATTCTGACTTTTTCAGTGGATGCTGGGAAACGGTAAAGGCCTTTCTCTGACTAGAGGTCAAAGATAGTGATGGTATCCCTGAGATATAAAAAAAGCCTACAAGACACAAGAAAATGTAGGGGAAAAAAATTCAGTGTTTTCATAAATCCTATATCCTAAAAATCCCCTAGTTTGATTAACTTTTAACACACCTTAAATATTTTCCTCTGGAAGGAAAATAAAGTTAGAGGAGTAAAGATGAAGTGTACTGGCAAAAATATGTGTGGTATATGAAAGGCAACAACACCAACCTTGAAAATAAAGTTACAGATTGAAGATTTTACAATCAGATTCTAAAACAGTTCTAGACCATGAATGACTGTGAGATTTATACTTTTGAAATTATTAACTATTTAAATACAAACACTGACATTTCATTCTTTGATCTAATCTCTAAGAATAAAAACTGATATAAAAATTGTTGTACAAAAATGTCATGTCACTTCCTTAAAAAAAGAAAGACATTAAAATTACCATCTTTCTAAATAAACAAGAACCCTGAATATATTTGAAGGATATACTGTGAAGTTAATTTTGTTAATAATACTTTGGTAAGGCTCAACTATTTATTTATCTTAACTGTGGAGGAAAAATCTGAGATATACCATTACAGAAAAAAAGGCTAGTTACCAAGGGTCCAAGAAAAGACCAACTTTTCCAGCCATATTCAACTTTCATGTATGAAAAACATTTAAGAGCACTTTTGTAACTATACATTCCCCCATGCTGATACGTAGGTCTGTCAAAGGTGCAACCAGCAAAGCATGCGAAACAAAAGATTCACATAAATCTCACAGAGAGAATGGCAAGTAAAAAAAGTGCTTGAGGATGCATGTATTTTAACCGTAGCCAGACCCTAAGGAAATCTTTCAGATCATAAGCATTCATATCTTCATATTTCTTTGTGCTGTTTTTCTGCAACAGAAGAAATAGTACGTTTTTTTCCAAAGAGGCAGATGAAATATAAGCAATTCTCAAGTGAAAGTCATATTCTGTTCCCTGGACATGTGAACTGTGCTTTTATTTATCTCTCTTCAAATATAATTTTGAACTATCCCACATGGTTTCTAACACATATCTACATAAACAACTGTTAGAGCTGTGAAAACAGCTAAGCTCAAAATAGATTTTACCTGTTCCAACTATCTGAAGTTCAGGAATCCATTTGAAACTAGTTATGTAAAAAGACCTGTTACAGCCAAGAAAAGTATTTCTCAGAGACATTTGATGTCCAGGATAAGGGTTGATGTCTTTTTGAAAAAGACAAAGAAAAAAAAAAAGAATCCTGAATTCATCTTCTCTCTGCTTCACAACAGAATCTATCTGTGGAATGCTCACCCTTCGCAAAGATTTTTAAATATATTGGAGTATACCTAAAGCTCTGTGTGTGACTCCAAAGCTAGCAAAAGAAACTCATCTGCCACACCTTTGCATTGCAAAATAGTGTCTGTTAAGGTATTAACTCACTCGAAGAGATTGATCCTGGTAAACTTTCCTGGACCTAAAATTAGGAAATTACATTCTATCACAGCATATTCCTACTAAAAATCAAATATTAAATATCTTCAGTTGCTTGGGACCCACAAAATGAAGTTCATGTTGAAGTACAAACTAGAAGATGCTATGACACATGACCACTGCTGGCAGTGGCACGGGGATACTTTGCTTTACAGACTTTTTTAGTCTGTCAATTTATTTCTGGATGAACACAAGGCATTGACCAACCACCTTCAACTCACTAATTTCATGTTCTTACAGTTTCATAGCAAACTTCAACATGTGTAATACATCATAACATCAAATGTCAAAAATATTGCAGTACGCTTTCTGAACACAAAGTTTAGATTTTTCTTGCTTTTCTGTTTCTTGAACTGGATAACATTTTAGGTATGGTAACACATACTGTACTGTACAATTACATATTGTAACACATAACTGAGTTATGTTTTGTTTAACATTTTAACTTAAATAAAAGTGACACAAAAAGGCCATGGTATAGTTATTTATGTCTTCATTAGTAATGACACATGTTTAAACATTTTTCTCATGAAACATGTTCTTCATTAACTATATTTTTTTGCATAAGAGGATGAACATCTGTTCTTTTCTCCTGCAATATACATAGTTGCATGGCAACTGAGACATTACTGTCCCTCAGTAACTGCTTGGTAATCTATTTAAAAATGATCTCATGCCAAAAATTGACTGAAACTTTAGCCTGCTGTCACATACATTAGCTACTGTTGAAAAAGAACGTTATCTTCTTCCTGTCCTATTTTCCTGTTTACTGCTATGCAACTACACACGCAGTCTAGAAAATTCTTCATTTTAATACACCCTTCCTTCTAGGAACAGCCGGACTACCAGTTTAAATCTTAGATTAAAGAAAAAAATGTTAATTCTTTCTCGTTTTTTTTCAGAAACAATGGATTAACAGATCCTTACTTATAGTGCCACAGAAAATATTTTCCTACACATCTGAAAACACAGAGCACTTCACCTAGTTAATAGACCACGATCAGTGCATCAGCTGAGTAGCATTTAGTCAAAAGAGATTTCTGTTCTTTAAAACTATTCCCTATGCTCTGTTAGGTTTTGGAGAGCACAACTTCTTAGCCCATCTTAGACAAGAGTTGTAACACAACTTACTCCATTCGGCAGATGGTGAAAATTTACTTGCTCACAGTACTTTTATGCCATAAAGACCTATGTAGGCAGTGACATGGTGCAGAATGGATGAATAATTAATCAAAACATTGAAAAAATGGGACATGAGGCTTTTTTCAGTGGAGGGAGATAACAGTAGCATCTCATCAGTAGGATCTCTGAAGGAGTCTGTGCAATGCAACATATTGCCAAAAGGGGTGAATAATAAAGTGACAAGTTTTGTTATTGATGCTAAGCTATTAAATCAAGATCAAGAGAAGAACTTCAAAAGTTCTAATACTTACAAATTAAATTAATTGTAAATAAATGTAAAATGCTATACATTGGAAAATGTTACATATGACAGCTGAGATGAAAACTTGGAACTATAATAGATAGATATAAAATGTTGGCTCACTACTCAAAAGCTATCAAATACAAGCAATTTAAGGCTAGAAACTGTTGAGAAAGAAAAAGGAAAAAAGGGGATTTGTGACACACTATGAATCCATGGTTCAGTAGTATCCTGATTATGGTGTGCAGTAATGGGTACCGACCCCCTCCATCTGAAAAAGGATTCAAAGGAATTTCTGAAGATGTACAGAGAAAGGATTACAAGAGGGACTTGAAATGGTTTCTGTGCACTGAACAGTGGAAATGGAGGAACAGATGACTAAAGGAGATATGAAAGAGGTCTTCATGGTCATGAGGGACAGTGAAAAAAGTAGAAAACCATTTTTCACTGTCTCTTACAGAAAAAAGAATTAGGTGATATCAGATGAAACTGAGTGATGGTAGTTACAAACAAAAGTCTTCAGATGATGGATAAGTAATCTGGAAAACAGCCAAAGGGGGCTGAAGGCAACAAATGCTTCTAAGGATTGAAAAAGTAATTTGATTTTTCCTCCAAGGATTTGTTCATTGAGGGCTACTAAACACAAGCATGGGTACTCTGGTATGTATCACACATGCTTACTCCATTCTTATATTCTTGCTTTGACACCTGTGTTTGACACACTTACTGTCATGAGCAAAACATTTTCCCCCTCAACTTTGGAGAAATTATTTTAATTTATTGCAAATTAAAAATAGAACCAGACCCTGAGAAGCAAAGACAAAGCTAAAACTCCTTTCTGTACTTTTCTTCTCAGACTGAAAATTATATAAGACTCAATGATAATATTTAAATAGCATTACTATATATTTGTCAGTTTGAGGATGGAGGGCCTTAAATCTCTTCTTTTGGGTTGTGGCTTTTGCAGAATAGCAGGGATAAAAGCAGAAACACTTTCTAATCTTTAGTTAGGAGAAGTAAAGAAACGCCAGTATGAAAAGATATTAATTATGTAGCATTTAAAGAAATCTTGACTTATTTCATAGTCCAAACACAAAGCTGAAAGGCCCATAGCAATTTTCAGTTGCTTGCAGTAGTATTGAGTTACATTCTCACTAAACTACAGGCATAGAATGAAGGGGGGCAGGAAACAAAAATATGCTTACTGAAAAGTGTATCTTGGCATAGCCATGGTGGTTTCAACAGGCTGGCAGGGCAACTATAGTCCCAAGTACTACAGAATACCATTTCAAAGTTATCAAGTGAGAGCTACCTTATCTTCCCCGTTAATCTTTACATCTGCACAGTCACATTCACAAGCAATGCCCTAGGCTTCCTCTTCACTGTCTCAGTTCCTACCTACCATGCATGAAATGAATGGAGAAGAGGGGAGGGAGAAACCTGGCTGACACATGATACTGTTTTCTCCTTTGTAACCATAGAGACTTCCGTAGCCGTGGACCTTACCAGTGCAGAGCGCAACATCCATAGTTAGTCCTGTACTTTTAGTAAAATCATCTTAGATATGAGGTGAATGTTTCCATGCTGAAGAACTCTCTACCCGTCTTTTAGGTGCACACATGGATTAATCTTTTCGGTTGATCAGTCTGGATTTGATTGAACCCTGACACATTTGTTCATCAGCTGGATGAGGAATCCTTTGACCAGGTTTTGACCTGAAATCTGAGGCAAATCTGTTTGTTTACTTATCTGAAGCTGATTAATGTCATTATTGATTGCTGCAGTCTGTTTACCGTGGCTACAATGTCACAGGTTAATTCTACTTGCTGTGGTCTTAACACTATATCTCATAAATTATTGACTCTTGTGCATGCTACTTCTTCATTTTGTTTACTCACAGTAATAAATCTTCAACTTTGTTTAAAATAAACAACACATCACTACTTAACTGACTTAAATGTCACTGCAAGGGAAAAAGCTTGCAACTGCATCAAATTTTCACCCCAAAGTAATGTTCCTTTCTAGTATCCTTAGTAACCTGTTCGCTTCAAAAGTTATAGTTTCCTTTATGACAAACAGTTAACTTTCATGATACTTACATGACTGTTGTAATAGAAAAGCCTAATCAAGTTCTCCAAAGTTCTCAGAAAAACCCCTCCAACTTGATCAACAACTTCTGGTTTAGTTGAGTATTTCTTCATATTCATGAGGACCCCATGGTAGGAAACTTTCTGCTCTATAAGCGACCTGTAATAAAGCTTGTTACACTCAAGACCCATATTATGGGGGCAGGCAAACCTACCTCTTGGAGCTGATATCACTAAGCTATAACAATCCTGCACTTAACAAAGCTGGATTATGCACTTCTGTAAAATCCTATTTTTATTTCAATTAAAGTTGTAAGGGGTGAGGTAAAAGAAACATAACCTTTTGATTTCAATACAACTGTGTTAATTTGAGACTTTTCAGACATTTTGTTTCTTTCCTTAAGGGAAACCAAGCATCTTACTGTACTTACATCTTACTATATATAGATAATATATGCAAGACTGATGCATAGATGCCATGAACATCATTACTTTTAAATGCCATTCTGATTTCTTTACATTCAGAAAAGCTGTCTCTACATATAACTGAAGAAAATTATATAAAGACTTCCCATTGTCTTTTTACATTGTCATATGAGTTCAAGTCACCACAATGAGTAGTTAAACATAATGTATATATACAAATGCCTGCACTCAGAAAGAATCACATTAATGAAGAATTTCATTGGACACAGTAAAAAGCTGCAACATTGCAAAAAAATTATATGTAAATATTTTACCTAACACATTGATTTGATAAACTGTCAGGAAAAGTCTCTGATGGAGATGGACACTGAAAAACAATTTAACACAGACTATTACTTTTAAAAGTTTAAAAAATTAAGTAGGATTTTTTTTTTTTAATGAAACATTTACATTCTAGTAAAAGATTTCACATTGAAACAAAAACATAGAGTTAATTTTATGATTTGTCTTCTTGGCCTAAAAAAAGTCAAAGGTCAGAAAAATTAGAACATCCACAGAGAGTATACAATATGATCATCTGAGAATAGAGTAAGATTTATTTGAGCCAGACATCTGTGTCTCATGGCAGCAGGCCTCTCCAGCAGCAGGCCCAAAGTCCCAGAGCTGGACTGGATCACAGATGGTCTGGAGCATAGGCAGTAAAACCAAGGGCCCTCAACAACTCCTTATGGGTCCTGACCACAAAGGAGCAAATATGGGTTGAATAAAGAGTTTCTATTCACAGCCTCTTCATGCTGAGAAAGACAGTTTTCTGTTTTGCAACAGCTTTCTCCCCAGTTTTCCTATTCAAAAAGCTGAATATGAAAGCAATCACTTTCAAAAAGTACAGATGTACTTTGAAAGATGTACTGGAAAAAATTAAGGACAATGATTCAGCATATGGAGTTGTAGAGCCAGTTTTTTAAGGATTCAAATGATTGTTTAAAAATCTGATTATATTCCTCAGAGGGACTGAGAAGAAAGGAGTTGGTGCTGGCTACAAAGAGAATGACGAGTGTGGAAGGAAAAAAAATGTATGCCACTGTGCAAATGATATGAGATAAATAATTAAACACACTGATTTTCCTTTAGAAGTATTGTTAAAGAAATGAAGTCATATCTACCACATCTTCTGATTTTGAGGCAAACCAGAAAGTTATTGAATTCATATGGCAATTGAACAAGTAATATTCAGAGCACTGAGAGCAGAAGTTGTATGACAGCTCTCCTTCAAGCTGCTATTTTTCCTGCCTCATTAAAAATCAATGCAAATTGTCTCAGATAAATAATCTCCATAAATGTTTGTCTGACTGTACTCGTATACTCAAATGGGTACCTTCACTCATTTTCCGTATATGAATATTTCATCTCAGTTATTTTCCAAAAGCATATTTTCTTTCTAGAAAAGTCATCCACTTGGCTACACAAAAGTTAGAAACTTCAATTCTACCATATTAATCCAGCACTAGGGTGATTTCATTACGTATTCCAAGGTATATATAGTAGTCTATATATTCTCTCTCTCTCTGTATATATATATATATAGTATTCTAAAAAAAAAGCTTTTCTAATATTTTACATCCTTTCATGGACCCATTTGTCCAAAAATTTATTTAAGAAAAGATCATGTCACCTGAGTGCCAAAGCTCTCATTTCCTCCAGTTTAAGTACAGGCTTCAAATTTTTTCCCTTTTTTAGAGTTCAAAACTTGCCATGAATTCTTATCTTCTCAAATGCCTTGAAATCCATTTAACAGTGCATCTCAACCTCTTGGCAGATTTCAGAAAGCAATTTTAGGTATGGGAATGAGAAAGTGAATAGTGTAGAGTGGGGAATATTGTACCCATAAAACCACACATCTTCTGCAGGGATTTAAACTGCTGAACATTACTCATTCCTAGACAAAATTTTAGAGGAACAGAATAAAAGCAAATGCATCCTAAAGTTCATTGATGGCAATTTTAATAATTTAAGACATACCATGGTCATACCTAAAAGAAACAGCATTAGTATCCACAACATCCAAGTTTTAACATCATATTTAAATAGCTGGTGTTTCCAGGGTAGTTTAGTCAGGCTCTTGAGGGTACTACCAAGCCCTTCTGTCCCTGTTTGGCTTGTCCCAGGGCATCATTCCACTGCTGTCCATGACTCAGGGTCCCATCTCATCTCAGCCCCTAGAATATAGGCCCTTTTTTGATCCCTGTTGGGGCACTGAGGGGTCCAGCAGCTCCCTGGGGCCTCTCCCGGGTGGGTGATGGCATGGCCTGGCAGCCAGTACCTGTCCCATCCCCAAGCAGGAGCAGGGCAGCCAGGGGCACCAGGTCTCAGCCCTTGCATCAGTCACCTCCCTGGGGACAGGGACAGGCTGAGGGTGGGCTGGGACTTGAGCCAGCGGGTGGTCTTGCCTCAGCAGAGCCTGTGGTTGGGCAGGGCAGGGCTGTGGGGAGCTGGAGTCTGGCCCTGTTGTTGCAGGGTCACCAGGGAGGGGGTCACAGCCCCGGGGAGCTGGCATGGGGTCCTGAGCTGTGGGTAGGGTGAGGAGAGCTCGGAGATCTGGGCAGGGACAGGGAAGGCTGGCAGTGCCCTCGGGCCCTGACCTGTTGTGTAAGGAGCTGAGAAAGGTGCTTCTCCAGAAGTCCTTTTAAGACTTTGAAGTCCCCTCTGGAGTCAATTTCTCCTTCAAGAAGTGAAGCAGATTGCTGCAAAAGTTACTGTCTAAATTATGACGCAGCCCGGTGCTGAGCGCAACACCTGCTATTGCCATCATGTATGACCTTCTACACATTTGGTCTATAGTTCAGTAAATTAAAATCTGCTGCCACTAGAAGGAAGCAAAAAGGCTCTATATTGCCCTAGCAATTCAAGTGTCATGACCTGCCTGTCTGTAATATTTTGCCATGTGTTAGTGTTATTTTAACTGGACTAAAAAAAATTCTGTCTGTATTTTCATTAGGCCGTTAACGTGTTAGTTTGCTAACAGTAAATTGCTGGTTCCCCACGTCAGTTGGATCCCAGTTTTGTCCACAACAAGATTCTGAATTTATCAAATGCAATTGACTTTCTTGGGACCTCTAATTTTTAAATTTAATGTAAACACACTACTGAATCTGAGCATAAGTGAATGCAAAGGTTGACATCCAGCCAGCCTAACAGATTACCAAATGGCTTGCAACTTTAGACACCTCACATAGCAGTCATCTTTAAATACCTGTCTAAATGCATATAGAGTCAAGATTATTGTTTCTGTTAGGTGTTAAAACAAAATAAAATTTTTAAGCCATCTATCTGGCTCTTAGAAGTCTCCTGAATGCAATAAAATTAGCATTCATTAAAACAATATTTCCTGAAAAATACTTAAGATATTCAGTCAGATAAGATACTGAAAAGCTGATGTTTTTTCCGGGTTCCATAATTCATAATTCAGTGCAAGAGTTTTACTGCATTTGCTGTATGTTCACATTAATGTACGAAAATATAAATATTTCAGGAGTGAACAATTAAAATCCTCAGCACCTTCCTCCTCCACTTGATAATTTACTTTGATAAGAAAGAAGCATACAACAATCAGTCAGCCCTAGAGTGACACCTACAGTTCAGAAAGATACACAAGAGAAGCAAAATTTACATCCATTCATCCAGCTTTAACTAGGAAACAGGGTCGTACTAATGATGAACTGATGTAAGATTTTGAGATATGAAAAAGGAATGCATTTTACCACAAAGCATCCTGATCACTAGGCAGCAAAAGAAATACCTCAGCCCACCTGTCAATTCAACTCTTCTACCAGTAGTTTCCCACGTTTACTATTTGCAAACAGTTCTAGAAAGTTTTAATTCTGGAATAGGAAAGGAACATCAACCAAGAGCAGCCGTGAAATTACCAGGTGTGGAGAAAAAAATCATCAGATGAAGCAACATTTTTGGATAGAAATTAATGGAAAGACAGCTTGAGCAGGGATGCAAAAGACTAAGCGCAATTATTGCGAGACAACAAAACTTTACGTCATCCCTGTAGATAAAATTCCATCATATGGTGATTGTACAGGCTACAATACTTGGTTCAATGATCATAAACAGAACAAAGAATTTTAACCAAGAACAATAAAGTTCTACTTTTTCCTTCTAAATGCATTGTACTACTTAAATGCTAATTTATGAGATAGACGTGTTTTCAACTCATCAAAGTAAGCAAACACCAAGAAATTAAAAAAAATTTAGTAGACTTTTCTGAAAGAGGAAAACAGTTAATATTGGCTTTAATCACAGTAATCAAAATACTTCCACCCCAATGATCAGGTCAATGTTATCATTGGCTTATTTGTTCTGATGGTATTTCTGGAATTTCATATGACATTTTAACTCTGAAGACTTCATCAACAGAATAAAACTTAGTCATATTCAATGGAATAGTATGCTGACAGTCAGAAGAGCTGAAAAATTCATTAGAATGGTCAGTAGAAGTTAAGATGTGCTGGTTGTAAGTCAATTTGTGACCTGTTCAGACACAATAATGAGTGATAGTTAATTTGGAAATGTGAGTCTATTAAAAGTCAACTAACTTTGAAATATGATTCAGAAATTTTGTTTTTCAATAATGTCAGGTTGTGAACAGTCAGTGCAGTACTTTACTTACAGGAGATTGATAATCTCTTTACATGTTGTTAGAACAGCTGCAGGAAAAATGACTAGGACCTATCAAAAGACTTCTGTAACAAAAAAAAAAAATCCATGAATTTTCCTTTAAGAAGATGCTTTGGCTTGCTGTTAATGTTTTCAATTTTATTAGTCTTTCAGTATCTAGAAGTGTAAAATTATGATTTTTGTGTACCAATGATATTTTCTATGCACAAGGATTTTCAGAAGGATATGAGAAGGAAGAAATAATTTTAAAAGGCACAAGGAAAGATAGGAGGAAGAACAGGGGAAGTACCACAATAAATAACACATTTGCAATAGACTTACTGTCTCTGTCAGAGAAGAACAGATGGTTTAAAAAGATTTAAATATTGTGGACATGACAGGTTTATTTTTACTGAACACAAGCCCAAGATAAAGCCAGTCTGAGTGAAGGTGAAACGAAAAAACTAATGCATGGTAACTACTTTGTGTCATTTTAACAACTTGATGTATAAATGTCTATGTGTCCTATCAGTCAGAACAGATACAGGGCTCATTCATTAACATGTGCTCCAGCCTAAATTAGGTAGGTTGCAACAATTATCATCTTTAAAACCAACAAAAAAAAATCTGTATGGAAGAAAACATTTCTATTTCTGCAACGATGATGGAGACAATGGGTACAAACTGAAATACGGAAAATTCTATTTAAATATAAGAAAAAGCCTTTTAACTGTGAGGGTGATTAAACACTGTAACCAGTTGTCCTGTGAAGCTGGTGGAATCTCCATCCTTGGAGATACTCAGAACCCAACTAGATACAGTCCTGCACAACTAGATCTAGTTGATCCTATTTTTGGCAGAAGTCCCTTCCAACCTGACTCTGACTTTGTGATATAATACATTTTTATTGGACTGGGTAATGTTTTAGTCAGATGAACATTTCCAAAAATTGTTATGTTTGTTTAAGTGTGTAACCTAGACTTTCAGATTTAGGAAGGGTATGTGAAAAATAGTCCATCCAATAAACAAATTAACCAAGTGTGCTTTCCAACAACTGCACTTTTAGAGGATGTTAATTTAGATGTTTTTTCTGGATACCTAGATGTATTAAATGACTTTCCAAGCTATTTTTTTTTAGTGCAGTTGAGGGTTCATGCTCCCAGAAGAGTGGTGAGAACACGTAAATTATTTATTTTAATAGGATCTGTTTGGCACAGATATAAAAAGATATTTTTGATGTATTACTTCGTACTATTCCTGCAAGATACAGTCCCTGGGGTGAATGAGAGGTACTCCAGAGAAGCTGAAATCCACTTTATATAGCTAAATGCTTGGAAATGGTATCTTTCTTTAAAAAGCACATAAAGTCATGCATTTCCGATAACCCAAAATGTTTCCTGTGTCTCTGTAGAGGAAATTCAGTTAAATAGATACTACTGAATTTAACAGAAAATCAGGTGGGACTAGGGCAGCTCTACATTTCAGTGGAGAAAAATAGCTCCTGATAAAAAGCTACAGAGAAAACACACAGGAAAGCATTTAATAAAAAGTATATGAAGAAAATTAATGATTTCTTTTCTTTGGGTTATTCTAGATGGCTTTGTTGTGTTTTTTTAATTTAGTTTTAGCTTAACCTATTTTTAAAAAAAAATTACAGTTATGATTTGTCTTGAAAGCTATCGAAGAACATACTCATGACTAACAAGAATATTTTTTGGCTAGAATAAAACTACAAAAACATGTAATTAACAATTTATTTGATTTATAGACATCATATTTTACTTCGACAAACAGGTTTTTTTCTATTTCTAGTGAGGTAACTATATGAACTCTCAGATTCTGCTGTACTATGAACAAGAAATGTCACTTTTCCAGCAATTATAATGAATCTGTTTTGATAATTTTTAATGTGACAATACATTCCCACAAATAATCATTTGTCTCTGAGAATTAATGATCATTAACACTGTAATTATGTATTTCATTAACATTTATATTCCAGTGACACTGATAAGCATACATTTCCTACCCTTGTGTTATATATAAAGTACTTTTTAAGCCCTAGAAAAAAATAGTGTTGGTTTATTTGATTGTTTCTGGTCCTGTATATTATCTTATATTTTTAAATCATAGTGAAAGACTGAAATATATGACAGGCTCTCCACAGATGTTTTTGAATCAGTCATATCAAGCACCAAGCAGCAGTAAAACATTTGGGGGAAAAAAAAAAAAGATACACAGTCGTACTAAAGATTTCAATTCTCTTCATAAATAAGACAGACAGCAAACTGGTGATTAATATTTTTCAGGAAGTTCTCTCACATTTCTTTGGTTTAGTGTAGAAAAGTGAGAAGAAAAGTGCAAACAGTAGCCAAAAGTTGAACAGTTTGTGTTCCTACAAGAATCTGGACCAAGTACAAGAGCTTTATACCAGCTCTGGTTTTCTTGAGTATTGTAAAGTAAATGTTAAACAAACTGTTAATATATCTTGCCTGGTGAGCCTGATAGTTTTCTACTATGAAATGAATCATTCAATGGGATGAAAGCGGTAGAAGTTCATTATCTAGATTTTAACAAGACTTTTGGTATTGAAGGGTCCTTGAAGGGAGGCCCGGGCCCTCCTTTTTCAAAACACCTTGTTCTCAGGCAGGTGTCCCACACTAGTTCCATTACTCACCACTCTCTCCATACTGTTAATCAGACTCAAGCCAGTAGTACGGGCAAAGAAAATTCTAACACTTGCCAGACCACAGCAGGAAGTTTAAGTCCAGTTTAGTACTCACCACACCAATAAGGACCTCAGCAAGCTACAGCAAATGCCTAAGAGGCCCAGGTGAGCAGGCAGACAGAACACAGAATACGCAAGGAAAGACTGCACAACTGACTTGAGTCTCTCTGGAGAAGAAAGGCCAGTGGAGCCACACCCCACTCTCTTCAGCTGTGTTTCAGCATCCTCTAGAGGACATAGCCAGATTCTTCTCATAGCTTCACACTGAAGACACAAGAAGCCGGAAAAGATGTTCAGGTGACATCCGTAACCAATGGAACACAAAGGACAACCTGGATCTCCTAGTGACCACATGACAAAAGATGGGGAAAAGCCCAAGGGCCACACAGGTTTCTTTTCCCTCAGCTGTTGCTGGAACAATCTGCTCTTGGACTGCCCAGGTGCCTGCACCTGGTAGCAGAGCTGAGGTGAGCAAGAAGCCTGAACTTCCTCCCTTGAAAGGACATTCAACTCAAAAATCACTAGATGCTGTGATAGCAGAGCAATACACATTTTGATGAGATTAAAAAATGTGCATCTCTTCTAATGAGCTATTAATTAGAAGTAAACCCTGGAAATATTAGTTTTCAGACACATGACATGGTAAAACATATCAACTGTATGCATATAATTCTAAGATTGTAGCAAATGTTATTTGGTAAAGCGGCAGTTGGCCTGTAAAGTATAATTCTAGGCATTTTTCTATGTGTGATCATGACAGGTTTTTACTCAGTTTTCATTAAATTACACTAAATTTTTATCTCATTTGTAGTAAGAAGGCAGGCCTCTCAAGCACAATACAGGTGAAATACCATAGATAGGTGTTTCACTTTAAATGAAAGTTATATTCTGATACCACATTAAATGCACATAAATCCAGTAAAACCAAGTTGTAAACAACTTAAATCAGCCACCTTAGATAGCCATAGCAGTCCATCCCAAACAAATTTCAGCATTCACGAGGACAATCAGCTGAGTATTTGCCCTGCATCTTATTTGCCAGGAAAAAAAAGCGGAGTCCAGTTACCTCATGTGTGTCAAACAGAGAGACTGTAGCACAGTTTTGTTTATTTGTAATTCTCCTTTAACAGGAAACATCTTTAGCAGCACTGATTTATACAAAGCATTTGTGTTGTGCTTTTGAATATTATTCTGCATCTGTTATGTAAGTCATACATGAAGTCAAATAAGTCTTTGTTTGATTCAAAACAACTTCCATTGAAAGATATATAAGCTTCGCCTGCACAAAGACTTACACTGTTAGCAACAAATAGAAGCAGAAGTGAGTGTTATTTCTTCGTGCAAATATCTTTATGTAAAATCAGTGCCTACAGATAGTCATTGTACACAAAGGCCACAAGATGGTAGTCTTGCCTTGAAAAGTTATATGCTGATTTATTTCTTTTTAACCTAAATAAGGAGTTGTCTCTCTCCTTTGTGACACTAGGGATTTTCAGTTCCTACCTGATTTCTCTGAAATAGCTTCTCATGTGAAAGTGAAATTAAAGTAACAAGGATTTAAATCTCAGCTCAGTTTTCATCATGAAAGCCTGATATATTTCTAGGAAAATTAAGAAAGTTCATAGATGAGGACTAACTTTAAAAAATTCAGAAAATTAGTGCAGCTAACAAATAACAGTTGTATTTTAGTGGGGTAAATAATTTACTTACAGGAAATTCATTGTAGTTTTGGCTTAGGACTGATTGTTTCTTGTGATAAAAATAACTATGGTGGATTATGTGTAGTAATCAACTACTTCAGTTTCCACAGTACCAAAAATACACTGAGCATCAGCAATTTTTAAAATCCAGGAGAGGTTTACAAAGGTTTGATATAATCAAGACCTTAACTAGAGAATTATAATACCAGTTTTCCAGATCCATAACTTATTCTAACAGTTGCTAGTTCAAACTAGATACAGTAGCTAATTTCTTCTTCATGTGCTTCAACTATTAGGTGATTCAGTTTTATACAAGGAAAGGTGTAGTTTAAAATATATTGTTTGATGTAAATATGTAAAACCAATTCTTACATCTATATCCTAAATTAGCCCCCTAAAGGTAGATGGGTTTTGAAGGGGGAAACAGATAAGTAAACATCCCTGGGAGTTGGATTTCTGTTCCGGTTCCTAATTCGTCAAAGCTGATCTAGCACTTTGAGCTGAAAGAAAAGTTTATTTTCTTTGTCAAAAGTGGTAGTACACTCTGTGATGAACAGTTATTTCAAGAATATGGTGAAAGAATGAACCAAATTTTCTCCCAGAAATCCTGTGATACACTAGTTCTTTGAGATGCAGACAGATGAATCATCAGGTGCACAGCTTGTCTTGACAAATCTTGTTTTGCAACTAATGTAGGCTTCAGCAATCATTCTGTACATCCTTTGCCCTCATCTCTTTATGTCATATTTTACTTTTGATCCTATCATTGATGGCCTTCTCCAAAAAGTCAAATTTTTTCATGTATTCAAGGTTTGATAATAACCATCACAATGAGTATTGTCAGATTTTTTTTTTTTTCAAAATGGTAAACTTTTGGTGTTGGAAATAAAAAATTTTAAATACTTTAAAGTAATGCTGGAAAAAGCATGGGTTAGGTTTCAGATGAGAAATAAGAGAACTTTTGGATTGCTGATGGTCTACAGTTAATCTATGACATCAGAAGTATTAGCTATTCTGTCACACTGAGATGATATGGTTAGAAAGGATTTACAATTTCATGGTGTCCAAGAGCTGGGATTCTACCACTTCTGTCAAAGAAAAGACTCTTTTCTCAATGCTCTTAGCTAGGAATGAACGAAAGGCTCAAAAAGCTAGCACAGCTTTGTGGAATTAGGACATTTAAGTAGCTAGCTACAGGATACAGCAATAGAATTTATTCTTATATCAGTTTATTAAATTTAAAGCAAATGTTTTGGGTTTGCTGGGAGATTTGTGGTCTGATTGTCCCTCTCTCCAGTAGTTTTGCACAAAAACTGCTTTTCAGAAAATAATGTATTCCAGAAGCATACTATCAGGAATTCACTCAACAACCCTTTGGAGTTATTTTGCCATGAATATTTTGGGACCTATAAATGAAACCACGTAATTATGGAATAACTTTACACAAAAATAAGGCTATGTATAATTCCTTTAGGAAAAATATTTTATGTGTGAATAATTATTATACCCCATCCCCCGGGGAAATTAGACTTAATGTGACTTTTCTAAGAAAGAGATAGCAAATGTTATAAATTACAAAAAGGAGTGTAGCATAATTTTTCTCATCCTTTAAATAAAAAAAACTAATAAAATGGGGTTTGTGTGCAAGAGATAGCTACAGAAGCAAATAATGTGGCACAACAGTAGTTAATTAGTATATCAAAACACTTAGTTCTGAGACTTCAACATATTGACTACATGAAGTATGAAGGTTTTAACTTTCAACCAGATTTTAGTCTGCTGGACAATAAACGAAATTGTTCAATGCTGCCTGCAAGACCAGTTTTTGGGCTGAACACACATTTTCACCAGAATTTGAAGTGCATTTGAAGCCCACCTGGAACTTGTAGTTTAGTTTCCTTGGAAAGAAATCCAGTTTATACATCCCAAGGTTGCAGGTAGTCACAGGCATCTCCACTAAGACACATTTTTAGAAGTTTCCATGAAAACCTTCATTTTAACCTGTGCTTTCATATCACCTTTAAGTTAAAGTAGAAAGTTAAATCTGTAGAAAATTTATAGCTTTTTTTAAAATAATTTTTTTTTATGAAGAGGATTTTTGTACTAAATTGTTTCATCATGGTTTTGTTTCTCCACAGCAGAGCATAAATATGATGTTCAGATATCTTCACAGGCTCACACACACACATTCTCCACGTACACAGATTAGAAATCCTCTAGTTACTCCTAGCTATTAATCATTAATTTATGAAACCAAAATTAAACAACATATAATCCAAAATTTGTTCTCCCTCAGCTTCAAGCAAAGCAGAGTGACCATCTCTATTATTACCAGCTCACAAAGCCAAGAGTTTGGTCTTACCTGAGATTCTCTGACAGTTTATAACATCAGAATTAAAGTTCATACATGAGTTTACACAACAGAGGTCACTTGTCACATAAATGCTTTGTTGTACTCAAATGTGGTACAGTCACTAAAGTGTCTTTTCTCTCACGTGTAATTTACTTCTCAAAGCAAAGCTCTTATCTTTTATTATTGATGTTATGAGTACTTCTTTCATTTTTATTATGACTCAGTAGTTCAACTAATAGCAATAACTGCTGCAAAATTTTTACATTCAGCATGGGAAATACTAGGTTGTGCGTGGCAACACTCAGATTTACACACAATGGTCACTTACAAAAACCTTTGCAAGCAAACTCTTCAAATCAGAGAAGAAAATTGAATCCCTGATAGCTCAAGTCACACGTTACATAGGTGTTCAAGTTAGAAATAAAAGGTAGGAAAAAGAACACGTCAACATCTCAATAATTATGAAAAATAGGTAATAGGAAAAAATAATTCCTTTAATAGTTATATTTTTATGCAAGTTCAACATGTTCTACTGTTAGATGCAATGTATCAAACATTAAACAGAGTTTGACCAGTGCCTGATTTTAAAAGCAGTAAGCTGCTTCAGAGGATGGTCTCTAACTTCCATTATTTTTTTCTACCTTACTTCATTGAACTACTGATTTCGTTACATGATTTATGTGGCTATGAGATTAACATAATCTGCTGTCTAAGATTAGCAGTTTTGTTTATTCAGATGCCAGAACTAACTCAAGTATTATGACCATCACTGACAAAAAAAGTCTTATTAACATCTCAAGTGCAATTTAGACCACTACAGATGCCCAAGTGTAAATAGAAAAACAGTGTGCCTTGAGACATGTTGTATACCTGTTAGTCTCATTTTCTTACTTGGTCATCTAGAGAATCCAGAAGAACTTGACAGGATATATACATTCCCCCTTAATTAAATGGTTGAGCATCAATACAATATTTGTTTCTGTTATCTGGTGAATAAGTAAAACAACTTCTATGTATAGGTGTGAAGTCATAGTGAAAAATCTTGGTGACCACATAGTTATTGCAAAGAATTGCCTATTCATGTTTAATAGTTTCCCAGGTCTATCACATTTGATATTTTATCCTATTATAATTACTTTATATATATTACATTATTTTATTAATATTATTTGAGAATTCTTTTTTTCTGAAAAGCAGTTTATAAAACAGCTATATTTTATTGCTGATAATAGTGTCTCTGGAGACTATGTTTCAAATTCGAATGTTGAAATAATATCAGTCTCTTCACAGCTGTCGCTAAATCATTTCATTGACAACAAAAAATTTGATTTCTCAGACTTGATGATGATTTAATGGAGAAGTACAATTTGCAACTCTTTGCAATTAAATTATGTCTGAACATCTTAACAGATTCTCAACTTTTCTAATCCTTGGGGAAACAACAATAAACAAATCATAGAATCATAGAATCATAGAA
>VZRE01005214.1:0-52336 GCA_013396775.1 Cephalopterus ornatus | reverse complement strand
ACTGGAAGGGATACTAAGCAAGTTTGCAGATGACAAAAGTGGGAGGAGCTGTTGATTCCCTTGAAAGCAGGGAGGCCCTGCAGAGAGACCCTGACAAATTAGAGGACTGGGCAATCACCAACCAGATGGAGTTTACCTTATAAGATATGGGATGGTGCAACCCTGGATTTTTATACAGACTGGGGAATGAGATGCTGCAAAGCAGTGCCACAGAAAGGGAGGTGGGGGTCCTAGTCAATGGCAAGTTGAATCTGAGTCAGCAGTGCCCTGGCAGCCAGGAGGGCCAACTGTGTCCTGGGGGGCATCAGGGAAAGCATCACCAGCTGGTCGAGGGAGGGGATTGTCCCGCTCTCCTCTGCACTGGGGCGGCCTCACTTTGAATGTTGTGTGCAGTTCTGGGCACCACAATATTGGAAAGATGTTAAGCTCTTAGAGACCAAAGGAGGGCAACAAAGATGGTGAAGGGCCTTGAGGGGAAGCCGTATGAGGAGTGCCTGAGGTCACTTGGTGTGTTCAGCCTGGAGAAGAGGAGACTGAGGGGAGACTTCTTTGCTGTCTACAAGTTCCCTGTGAGGGGAGGAAGAGGGATAGGCACTGATCTTTTCTGTGTGGTGGCCAGTGACAGGACCTGAGGGAATGGCCTGGAGTTGTGTCAGTGGAGGTTTAGGTTGGATATTAGAAAAACATTCTTCCCCTAGAGGGTGGTTGGGCACTGGAACGGGCTCCCCAGGGAAGTGGTCACAGCACCAAGCCTGGCAGAGTTCAGGAAGTGTTTGATGGTACTCTCAGGCACATGGTGTGACTCTTAGGGATAGTGCTGTACAGGTCTAAGGGTTGGACTTGATGATCCCTTCCAACTAAGCATATTTTGTGATTCTGTGATTTTGAATCTTCAGGATTTATTATTTTGCAAGATGATTTCAGATTCTGTATTAACAGAAGAAAGCAAATAGAAACAATGTTATTTTTTACTGGAATATTATAGTTTGATCAATCACTGTGGTAATATGTCCTAGTCAAAATCTTTGCAACTAGATGGTATTTTTACTGCAGTTGCATAAAGATGCAGTTGTACTATACTAAGGCTTTTATGTGTTCATAGACAACAAAACTGAGCAGATATGAGAGTTTCTCTGTAGTAAATATCTAAGAATCAGATCTCTTACTAGATTCCAGAAGTCGCTTAATGTTTATAAATCTAGTTTCTGAGCACAATAAGTGAATGTTAATCTCCGTAGGTCTGATCTAAATTGAATTATCTTGACTGATGTCATCTGAAAATGACACATAGTTTCTTTAATTCATTTTATCCCAGGCATACAGAGTTTGTGTTTTACAATTTACCTTTAATCTAGCTAAACAAAAATGCGTCAGCACTAAGAGGACACTGGTCTCTTACGTAGTTTAATTTATGAGTTGTAGTTTCATCATCAACCTCTTATATTTTTTTGATTCTTAGAAGTATTGAGACTTCATGATTCCTCTTAGGTTTAGCTGTGATAGCTGTAGGAATTAATCACATTTTGGTCCTATTTCAGCTACGCCTCATAGAGTTTATGGATCTAAAGCTTTGCCTTCTGGATTGCGGGCTTCTCTGCTGGGGTCTTTGCTTGGAAAGACCTGTGAGAGGAAGACTCACATTCGTGCCTGCTTTTCTCAAAGCTGGCTGATTAACAATCAGTAGAGTGTGCAAACTAGTTCTGTATGAGATGGTGGAAAAGGAAACAGCCTCAGACCTACAAGATAAGCTGGTTGACCCTCAGAGGGCATGCTCCAGAGTTGTATTCATGGAGAGTATATATGGAGAGTATTTAGGAGGTTATCATTACTGAGCAATAGTAAGGTACTAAAAAGCCATTCAGGGAGCTACATAAGGGGAGAGGAACTGTTGGTGAAATCCTATATTGGATCTGCAAGAGGGGAAGGAGAAGAGAAGAAAATTCTGCTCAGTGAAGAGTAGGAAGGGTGGAAAAAAAGATATCACTGATGACTGTCACTGCCACAGAGGGACCTTGACTGGTTTGAGAAGTCGTCCTGTGTGAACCTCATGATGTTCAACAAGGCCAAGTGCAAGCTCCTGCACCTGGGCTGTGGAAATCCCAAACACGAATACAGCCTGGGTGGAGAACAGAATTAGAACAGCCCTGAGGAAAAAGGCTTTTGTGGACAAAAAGCTTAGTATGACTCAGCAATGTGCGCTTGCAGCCCAGAAAGCCAACTACATCCTGGACTGCATCAGAAGCAACATGGCCAGCAGGTCGAGGGAGGTGATTCTACCCCTCTGCTCGGCTCTGGTGAGACCCCACCTGGAGGTCTGGGGTCCCCAACGTAAGAAGTATGTGGACCTGTTGGAATGAGTCCAAAGGAGAGCCATTAAGTTAACAGGGATTAAACACCTGTCCTTGTGAAAACAGGATGAGAGAGTTGGAGATGTTCAGGCTGAAGAAGAGAAGGCTTCAAGGATGACCTTAGAGCAGACTTCCAGTAGGTAAAGGGGGCCTATAAGAAAGCTGGAAAGGGGCTTTTGACAAGGCCATGGGACGGGGTGGGGATGGTCCTTAACTGAAAAAGGGAAGGTTTAGATTAGATATTAGGGAAAAATTCTTTACTCTGAGGGTGGTGAGGCAATAGAACAGGTTGTCCAGAGAAGCTGTGGATGCCCCATCCCTGGAAGTGTACAAGGCCAGGCTGGATGGGGCTTGAAGTAACCTGATCTAGTGTAAGGAGTCCCTCCCCATGGTTGGGGTGTTGAAGCTAGGTGATCTTGAAGGTCCCTTCCAACGCAGACCATTCTGTGATTCTAAGATCTTTAAAACAGCATGTGAGGACTGTCGGTGGAAGACTTACCTTGGGCCTTGATCCTCTGGAAAAAATAGATAAAAAATCATGTCGCAACAACAGACAGTAGCTCTTTCTTGATTCCTATTGGTTCCTGAACCATGAGCAGCCATAGAATCTGAGGAGACAGTTTCCCGAGCCTCAGAAGAGGTGGTACCAAATTAACAAGGGAGACTTCTCATAGGAGTGTGTCAGAGCTGAAGGAGTCACTTGAGCTAGAGTGCCATTTGTTTTATATGCTCTTTGAAAACTTTCATCTGAGGTGGGAATTGAGGGATAGCATACGTTTGTTCCAAATATAAAAAAAAAAGTCAATATGTCACAAGGAACACTTATTTTGTGCAGTGTTCTGTTTATATTATTAAGGATAAGTTCAGATATAAGCCTTGAAAGATGAAAACAAAGGTTCTGAGGGCTCCATTGATCTTAAAATATAATTTTAATCAATATGTAAATAGTTTTGTAATAATTTATTCAGTTATTCCTCATAACATAAATCCATGTCTATCAGTGCTCTCCTTTTTGCTAGCTTTTGATTACTTTAAAAGTTGTAGTAAGCCACATTGTGGTTGCAGACAACAAGACCTGGTGGTTCCTGAAAGAGTATTTCATGATTTTTACCCTTGGATAGTGATGTCTTTTTGCCAGTAATGGTTATCTGAGGAAGTGATGTCACGCTGAAGGTACTGACTTCTACAACTTCTAAGACGCTGCAAATCAGATTGAGGGTTATAAATGTGACCTAGGATAGAATTGATAAACAGGACCCATTTATGCTAAGATGAATGTTTGCAGTAGCATTCTTCAGTTCGGCAGAGTTATCTTTTACCAGATGCACAAATCTCAGATCGTCTGTCCAGTATAGAAAAAACCAGTCTTTAACCTGTGCACACTTGTAGAGCATAACACTGTTGTCATCACTCAACTTTTGATGAAGTATCTGTGTTGTTGATACAAGAAGGTTTCCTGTGTTAAAATAGAATGAGGGAGATGCTGTCTTGAGTAATCTATTAAAATATAAATATATTGAAGTATATTGTCAATGATTCTGGCAAAGATAAAACAACAGTTCAAATAATAAAGATGCTTGGAATGGAAAATATTGTTCATATGAATTGATTATTCAAGTGTGGGTTTTGTGTCACTGAGTTGTTTTAGTAGTTATCACTGAGGAATAAGATAAATAATTCAGTATTAACATACTGAGTTGTGTCAGGGATAGCAAGTACCTGTTTAGTCAGGTCCCTATAGAGATGTCTTTGGCTGGTCAATTTTGCCTGTGGTGGCTCTCAGACCATAGCTCCTGATGTGTGGTTGGAGTTTTATCTGTGTGCTATGGGGAGTTGCTGCTTAGCCCAGTGGTTCTAACCTTCCTCTAATGGTTCTAACTTTGCCTCTAATGGGACTTACTAAGATGAGACTTTTAACTGGTTGATGCAGATTGTCTGCAGGTCTGGTCTGTTTCTATCTATATCAAATTTATGCAGTTTTCTAGGAATGTATCATAGAATTATAGAATTTGGAAGGAATCCATAAGGATCATAAAATCAGACTTGTCTTTGGGTGAAGAAATTATTTATGTGAATAAGAATATTTGTTCAGAAAATAAAGAGTTTCAATTAGTAAAATAGTAACAAACATCATCTTGTGCTTTCTAGTAATAATTTAGTGGTATTTTATGTTGTTTTTGTAATACTTTGTTCCCTTTATGAGCTTCCAGAACTACAAGAATAATTAACTGACCAAACGTATTCTACAACTCTTAAAATATTGTTTTATTTTGTCATTAGTAATAAGTTTGGTAATAGGTGATTTGATATTGGAAGGCATGCCTTCAAAAATTACACTTCTTTTAATGAAAAAAATTCTTCAGACTGGTAAAACAAGATGTGGACTATCACTTTTCTGTCTCATCAGCATGTCTTACATCATCAGGATGTGAGGCACAGACTGTCTTTCCTGTCTATTTTGGCCAGTTTTGGTCTTGAAATCTGTGAAATAGAAATGTGAATTTTTTACTAAGTCCACAGACTGACTTTGTATTTTAACATTAGTAGAATAGCTGTCATATTTTATTAGAAAAACCTGATAGCAAAATCACTGGGCAGAAAGTCACAAATGAGAGATTAGTGACTGAAATGAGGTAATTGTGTGCAAATGTACAGGTTCTTAGTCAGGGAGAGGGACAGTCATTAAAATAACCAATTGAAGTGGATGAAACAAAAATATATTTTCTCAGGAGTGACCAGAGAAAGGCAATATGCAACAGAAGCCACTGAAAGCCTTCAGAAATTCATTTTTCATTCCCTTTGCTTCGACAGTAGCTAATTGGTTACCTTGACTGTGTATTTGTCTTAGACTAAAACATTCTGGAAGAAGAAAGCAGTTGTTTGGAGTGATAGTGTATTAACAGCCTGACCAAAAAATACACCCTCTCGCTGTTAGTCTGTTATATTAAAATCTCATTTTAGGAAGTTCCATCTCAGAGTTCTTATTAAGCTCTTGAGAAGAGTCCAAGGAGATGGCGCTTGGTGCCATGATCTAGTGAACGGACTGGAGTTGGAGCAGGGGTTGGACTTGATGATCTCTGAGGTCTTTTCCAACCCAATCGATTCTATGATTCTATGATTCTATGAGATAGCCTGTCCTTCCACAGTCCTGGTTCATATGTTTCAATGAAATTCTAGGGTGCTGGAGTAAAAAAATCAGTCCTCAGATGACTAGTTAACCTGTTTGGGGTACAAAGAGATGGTCTCCAGATCTTTTAGGCTCCACTATATACTCTTTGTAGTCTGCTCCTTATTGTCATGCTTTTCTCATTTCTTCAGAAGTTAAGTATAGGAGTGAGAAACTTTCAGGCTTAGAATTCTTCAATATTTGTGTAATTATTCTGTCCCCATTCGTGAAGAGGCAATCAAGAGTGGGAGGCATACCAATACGTACAAGATGCTGGGTTATTTGTTTGGAGGGTTTGGGTTTTTTTTAGGAATGTGAATTGTTCTTTTTCTTTTAAATGCCTTTTAAGACAAGGACAATTTTCCATCTTTGATAGTTCTCCTTCTACATGATTTTCTACAGATTTTAGGACTGCAATATAATTGTTTAGTAAGACTACAGCTACTATGTGAGTTGTAAAAATAAGTGTGCAGATTTAAAAATGTCTTAATTTTTCAAGAGAAAATACTCATATACGTGATTACATGAATAGGTCTGGTATTCATCACAAACACATATGACTATTGCTAGTTCAACATCAGGTAGTGTTTTGTGGAATCTGAGCAATAGGTGGCAATTAATTTTATAGGTACAGAATATGTAGAGATAGAATAACAAATTTTTAACAGTTTTTAGAATTGTTGTTTGCACTGGATTCCTAGAGGTGTGTAACTTTGTAGCTTTAATAGTCAATTTGTCAGTTCATTCAGTTTCCATCTTTTTCTGGGCTGAGTCATTTACCATGCAGTTAAGATGAGCCTGAAGAAGAAGACTTCTATTCACTAAAAAAAATACTAAAAAAAGGATGACCTCATGAATTTTATTTACACTCTTTAGGGCGGCAGGTCAATCAGAAATGTATGCTGCAGAAGAATATATTACAAAAATTATACTGAAAAGAGGAAAATGGAGACTGTTTGTTGCTGGTGAAGATTTAGAGCATAAATGAACGTATCTGTTCCAGTCACTGTATTCTTCAGAAAGATGACTATCTTTCTCAATACATAGGGAATGGAGAAAATATGTCCTGGTTTTGTTACCCAAAGGTATTTTTTGATGGCTGCTTTCCATTAAGGGAAAGAGAACTAAATTTATTCCTTATATCCAGGTAGAGCTAAGGCTAGACACAGAGACAAAAGGTTAGTTTAAAAAAAATTGCACATTTATAATTATTGAGGAAAATAAAACAATTATATGTTTCTGTGGGAAGACTGAAATTTTATTTGCTATCCAGAATCCTAATTCAAGATAGCAAAAAGTATATTAGCCTGTAAATGACAACAAAAAAAATATTTATTTGCATATATTTGGTTCTGAAACATCTCCCTTAGTATTAGTCAGATATGTTTCTCCAATTAAGAAGCATAGTTCATTGAAAGAAAATAAAGTATAATGTTTCCATGCAGCTAGCTTGACAGTAATGGTGTGCACAAGTGAACATTGTCACCTGATATTTTGTGTGTGCAATTATGAAAAAGTAGAAACTTCCCTGAAATACTTTGCTTTCACACAGTAGGTATTTGGGAGGAGCCGTGTTTGGGAGGCTCCTGATTTTATTAAATGCAGAACAGACTCATTTCCCTTTGCTAGTGAGAACAACTCAAATCCCATGGTACTTCAGCTGTGTTCAGCTTCTGAAGATTCAGAGTGAAAGCCAGTTACTTTGTCTACTGATTTCAGCTGAGTAAAGAAAATGTTTGCATGTGTTTTGCTGTGTGTATTTCCATGTTCTTTGGGACTGCTTTTCCCACTAGATTTGTGAGGTATTTTGAAAAGCTTTTTCCACATGTACATGAAGCTGCTGCTTACCTGTTACTTTGCTGTGAAAGGGACTTCTGTCAGGTCAGACCTCATTTCGGTTCTAAACTGTGGTCTCTTATGAAACTCAAAGTTCTTGGCTTTCTTGGAAGCTCTTTGCCTTGGAAGGCAAGGAGTCTGATCCCACAGTAAGTCTGTTCCTTCAACCAGTGCTGAAAAGTGCTACAACAGAGAACAACAGCTGATCCTTGTGTTTTGAATGTCTTGGCAATTTGGCTTTGTTTGACACTCACTGCAATTGGCTCATAATGTGTTACAGAAAAGGAGCAAACGCCTGGAAAAAGTCCATGTTGTTCTTGGGAATAAACCCTGTGATTTGGATTCACTCATTTCTACCCTGGCCTATGCCTACTTTCTGGACAAGGTAATGGAAAAACTGGTCTGAGTGCTCTTAATTCACTTGTTCCAGCTGAACTTGTTCCTGGTTACAGACATCTTATTGTTAAGTCAATTAAAACTTACTATGAAAACATTTTTTCCTGAATGACGATTTTGTTATTGTTAGAGGTGAGTTTTTAAAATATAAATAATTACATTTTTTTCCATACAAAGAAGTGGGTATTAGGTGGCTTATTGAATAGCAGCAAAAAATCACCCCTGTACTTCATTCTTTAAACTTTCTCTCTTCTGGCTTTCCCACTTACTCTGTAGGGGGCAAACAGAGGCAGATGAACAACAAAAAAAAAGGCAATCTTTTTTTTTAAATTAAGTAAAGAGGGGACGAAGAACCCAAACAGAAAATCCAGGCTGTTTCTAATTGGTCACTCAGTTAAAATATCTTCGTATTAAAAAATGGGTCTTATTTTATGCAATTCTGACAAATGCACACCTGTGTTACAGGTCAGTCCTCCTGATGTTGTTTGCTTACCTGTACTGAATATACCAAGAAGAGACTTCAACTATTTCACTGAGACACAATTTATATTGGAAGAGCTGAATATCCCGGAGTCATTCCATATCTTCCGAGATGAAATCAATTTGCACCAGCTGAATGCTGAAGGGAAGTTGTCTTTAACACTTGTAAACAGCAACATGCTGACAAGGTATTGCGATTTATGTACAGTAAGATGGCTTATGTGAGTGTGAGCAGTTTTAAAAATTACATTTTTCTACATTAATATTTATATTTCTATAATACTGATATTCTGCTATTAATATTGATATGCTAGGCAAGGTAGGATATATTTTGTCTCTCCTTACATTCAATGAATATGAGAAGCTGAATAGTCGTATTTCCATCACTTCTAATGGAACTTCCATTTTTAAGAACCTTGTATTTTCACACAGCTCATATTAGATATTTTAATTTAGTTTAAATAGTCTGGAAGTTTCATGCGACCATTAGATAAGAGAGTTTTTTTACTGCTTCTTAGTTAGTTTACCTGTAAGACTCTGCTGTTGATTTGGAGATGCCCAGACACTTCCATATGTGCTCTTAAGAGGGCTGATGGATTATTGCAGTCCTTACCAACTACGACATTTTTTTCAAAATGTCATCAGTGCCAGAGGCTCAGAGTTGCTCTGTGGGAGACTGTAGTCCATATACCTATTCTTAAGAGGGACTATCTACAAGTCCCTAGTGAATCTTTTATAGAAAGCCTTTGTAAAATGGTCTGCCTGTCTTGCACAGAGTGAAGAATTCTTTTACTTCCAACTCCCTTTAGAACTTCATTGAAGATAAGTAACATCCTGTTGTGATATGGCTCCATCCTATTCTGAGAGGTTTGTGCGTTAAAAGTAGGGGAAATCTGGAGAGAGGAATAATGTAAACATCTTGTAGCTGTTGATTCTTTAGCAGCCATCAGTTCAATGCATCATCCACTTCTCAGAGTAAATGTATCTGTAATATTTACTTTTTGTTTATTACTATTCCTTTCTGTGTTTCTATTTTCTAAAGAATTATGATTAGCATTTTATTATTAAACTTAGTTTGGCTTTGTTACTGCTATTGTAAACAAAAATGTAAAGTGTCTTAAGTGCAAAAAAAATATACTCTAGGTATTTTTGTTGGTTTTCAAAATATTCAATGGGGAAAATGCAAAATCTCCTCTATATAAAGAGGGATATTTTCAGCACATGTAGAAATTTTTTTTTAAATTATTAATTTTTATAGATTTTGATGAAGGAAATGTAAACGTTTAAGTCTTAGTAATGTATCAAGCAATAAAAGAACTGTGCATTGTGACATTCTTGGGCTTTAGAGCAGACTTCAAGTAGCAATAGGAATAGTGATGTAGTCTAGAATTTAAAAAAAGTGTTTCACTTTTTTTACTGGATTGTCTAAACAGCTAGAAAGATAAATATATATAACTTTTAAATTTGCTTGATAGTGATGATAAAAGTTTGGAATCCGCTGTTGTCAAAGTCATCAATCCAGATGAGCAATGTGACAGGAGCCTGGAGTTACAAGCGTGTTCTTCCTCTTTAGTCGTAAAAGAGATTCTTCAAAAGGCACCAGAGTTAATCACTCAGCAACTGGCTTATCTCCTCAGAGGTGAGAGATTACTCTTTATATTAAATACTGAAAGGTTTAATGGAGTGTTTCTGAATCTGCTCATGCAGAAAGAGTGTGATCCATTCTTTGGTTAACAATCCCTTTAAAGACCACAGGAAGCTTCATAAAAGAAGCAGGGAGTAAAGAGTTTGTTAAAGAGTAACATTATATTGAATATTAAAAATGTGCATTTAAAAATAGGCATGAGAGGTCTTTGCTGTATCACTAGACAAGAATATTAAATGGAGCTGTCGACACACCAGCTGGGTAGCTGGAAAAGCTATGCAGTTCGTTGATTCCAGGGGCATTGTGGACAACAATATGGATTGGAATCTAATATTTACATGTTAAAGCTTCTCCCTCCTGATGGTGGTACTTTTTTATAGAATAATATTTTAATGATATGATGCTTCTAATGTTTAAAAACACTGTTACCAAATCTTTGTTGTGCTCTCTCTTTCTCTTTTATTGTATGCCTGGTAGAATACAAAGAGGGGGCGGGAAGAAGTGTTTTCTGCTCTGTCTTCATAGTTCATTATTTTTATTAATTTTCTCGGTTTTGTTTGCTGCATGAAAACTCTTCAGTTGGAAATAAAACGGGATTGAAAAGAACTGATCACTGCTTTTAAGTTATTTACTGAATTTTAATAGTGTTTAATAAATTTTCTAGTTTTAGGTTTTAATTGATGTGCATCTGCTAAATGCTCTTTTAAGAAATTAGTGTGGGCATGTTTAATGAGGATTATGAAAACTTGTCTAACTTAGGTTTCAGAATCTACTGGAATCTTGGCTTGTCATTGTAATCATCATTGTGATAAATAATGTAATGAGCATGTTATGAGAAATTACAAAAGTTAATTTATTTTTTTAATGTTTTGTATAATAAACATTAACAGTAACACAGCATTTAGCCTGCTCTTATAGGATCTTTCAATGGTAGCAAACTTTTGGAAACCTACTGTGAAATATTTTTGTAATCTCCAAATTTCTGTGAGTAGTCCTCCAGAAATCTAGACAAAGGACCAAGCATAATAATTGATTTTGGAGACAGAACTAAAAAAAAAAGGCTTTTGGGGAATCTCAGGATAATTGTTTGTTGGTTAAAGGAGTCAGGAGGGAGTGCTCTGAATAATGTTCAGGAACATGTTCAAGTACTATAAGTGGATGTAAATGTCTACATATTTTGTGTCTCTAACCTGTATCCAAATTAAAATTAAGTGCTTTTATTAGTGTTTGTGTTAGAGATAGCACTTCAAGTTTGGAGGGAGATAATAGCTAATTTTTCTTTAAGAATTAGGAACTACATTTTCATTATTGTGTTTGGGGAACTTACTGGATACAGAAGTCCCTGCACACCTTCTTTTGCATAGTATGAGAAGTGACTGTCAAAGCTTAAAGAACACAGTGCAGCTACACTTGTGATTAGTGCTCTTCTACTTCTTCCAGCAATGCAGCAAGTCCTCTTGTGGGTCTCTTAAAATAGAAAAAATTCTTGGTGCTTAAAAATCTTCCATGCCAAATTCAGAAAAGCCAGTGAACCCCATTACTGGTTTTGGTAAGATTCATAAAAAAATAGAAGTCTGTATATATTATGGCCTTTTATCATAAGGTATAGCTTCTGAAATTCATCTTATCTGTAAGCCCAGAAAATAAAGGGACCAAATACATTGGTCTGGAAGGAGGAGTGGCTGTTTCATTCTCACTACTGACAAATGAGTATGTAGAGGCTCACAGGATGCCTCTCTCTCTGGAGGTACTTCAGAGGCATAGAGGCAGTGAAAAGGCTCTACTGTGTTTTTCACACTTCCTTGTGTTACTTCCAATGTAAATCCGTATATAGGTAGTATGTCTAAATTTTGGGCAAAGTTCAGAAGAGAAGGCCAAAGTAGAAGTCAGAGTGCTAAGGATTAGGATTTTATTTTTGTAAAACAGTTGAGAGATGCTAACATCTGAGTCTCTGAGCTGGGAAGTCCTCTTTCATTTTCTGCTTTTCCAGGAGTAAGACAACAGAAGTATCTAAAATTCTAATAATTATCCTGTAGTGACCATGACAGCTTCATTTATTGCGTCTTTTCGAAACTTCTCTTTTCTCAAAGCCTGTTGGCAATTTTTAAGTTTTAATAGCAAGGGCAGATGTTTATAGCCTACCACATTTCAACTTTGAACAAGCTTCACCTGCTTGTCTGTGTTAAAAAAAAAAAAAAAGTCAAGAGAAAAGACTTTTCATGTGAAACCGAGCATTATTGATTTAGGTGTTTTAATATTTAAGGATTTTTTTTGAGGTGAGTGCTTTTCTGGTATCTTTGTCTCCCCATCAGACATGATATAAGTTAATTCTACCTTTGGGCTTTGAATAGAGCCTGCTTAGGGAGTCGGTGTTGTACAGACATAGTTGCCTTAAGTTAGAGCTTGTGCTGTCCCTGGATTTGTGCCAGAAGCAAACAATTATGGAACCTGCCAGAGTCTTGGGCCTGTATTATTTTATTTCCCCAGAGATGTTTAGAAGGGGACTGTTGCCAAACTCAGGTCCATTAAACTGCTGAATCATTACATTCTCTGCTGCAGCCAGCTGGCAAGGATGTGATTCCAAGCACTCACTGTCAGGTACCTTGGGTCAGTGCACTCTCAAAAATACCTCCTTATGTTTATTTGTATAAGGCCTTGAAGGATGCCAAAAGGTGCAAACTGCAACATGTAAACACAGACATATTTACAGCAAGAGCATCAGCAATCCTTTTATGTTTATCTGTTTTTGCTAGTTATGAGCTGCACAGCTGAGGTCTTTTCATGCCCTGTTGGGGCAGTCTGACTTTTATTAGAGAAGATTAGTTTGTTATTCTAGCCACCCAGACAAATGTTAAGAAATGTCCTTTTAAGGACTCTAGGAATTATGCCAATATTTTTTTTTCTGTGTTGTACATCAATCAGATGATTCACATTTTTCCAAATTGATGCATTCTTAGTATATATGCCAGAAAGAAAAGATCATTTTTAACTGCACCAATCACTGCACTTACTTGGACATATACTTTTTTTTTTAATGTGTGGAAGCAGTTTTCTTGGAGACAGTGCTCCTTCTCTCTTCCCCCAAATTACATTTTATTCCAGCTTCATGGCTTTTCCTGTTAATTACAGTGAAGATTGCTTGCTTGAATCTGTTTACAGTTTGGGTTTGTGGGGGCTGTGAGGGAGTGCAGAGTGTTGAAGTTTACTTTCCATGAGGGACTGTTGGTTTTCCCGTTTTCCTTGTCCTTTATTATTTTTCCTTGACAGGAGAAATGCCTATATTTTCATTGTACTGTTTCTCTCAGCCATAAACTTATAATTCAGGAGATGCTTGTGCTGTTCTTAATGTTTTCCCAAAACGACTTCTGCTTTCATTAGATCATGTTTAATATTAATGCACAGCAATTGCTTTTGGCAAAACTAGTGCTTTACTTCCAAACTGATTTGCAAAAAGAGAAAAAAAGGCACATTTTTTTTTAAGAGCCTTAACCTATTTTCTAGTGACCTCTTCTTTGGAAAAAAAAATATATGTAGAGCAGTGTGATGTACACAAGAAATAATATTGAATCTTGTATTGCCTATTACATATTTTTTCTGTACTTGTCAGTGAACAGCAGCCTCCATTATGCTTTTAGAAACCCTGGGGGAGTTGCACAACCACTCAGTAAAATCTGCAGGAGATTTCTGAGACTGTGTATTGCTTTTACAGCAGTTACTTACAAGACAGCACATGACTAAATGGGTTACTGACCTTTGGTCAAAAGTACCTTAAGTGAACTGTTTTTCTAAACTACCTGGAATCTTAGCCCTCACAAGAATGCTGAGGATGCCTGGGAGAGAAGAGGTGTACCTTTCTTTCCTGCTGATGAGCATAGTATTAAAGAATGAGCATAGTATTAAAGGATGAGTAAATATTCATCTTAGGACACCCTAGTAATTTGAGAAGGATCCTTTTCTTGATTTCATCCTAGTAGAGAAGTTAGCAATTGCAAACACTACAGTATTGCTGTGACAAGTGAGAAAAACAGTCTTTTAAAAAACTTTCTCAGCCCTCTGCCTATGATGAGTGAAACTCACATCATGTTGACTTCCAAAATGTTGAGCTTGGTTGGATATACAACTTACATCTCTTGTTCTACTACATTTTCCTGTATAATAGATAAGATAGATAAAAGGGGTGCTGAAAAAGCAGAAGAATGCTGTTGCTGAAATAATTTGTGCAGCCTGGTCACTGAGCTGCCATTTATCCAGGTGCAGCTCTGTGCTGACTGGAAGTAGCTATGGGGTGTCTAAGTCATTCTGGTCACTGCCCTTCCCAAGGTATGGACAACAGTATGTATATATGTAGTACAGGCACTGTTACCTGGTTAGAGGTTGAATGACAAAGGGGTATTTTTAGATGAATTATCCTGGAGGCTGCTGATTGAGAAACTTTCGTCCTATTAAAGTGATGGAAAAAGAGGCTGATGGGTATAGGTATCCTGGGTCCTTTATATGTCAGTTATTTACCTGTAGAAATCTGAAATCTGCTTGCTGTGGAGCTGTATTTTGTGTACCTGAATCTACAGATGTCATTGTTGGTCAGTATATGTGATTTTCATGCAGTCTGTATTTATTTAATATATTTAATGATATCAAATAGACTGACACAAAGAAATAGCTGCTGCGAATTAAAAGATTATTGGCAATTAAAATATTTGTAACAGAAACACAGAATGGAACTTTGTGTATTTGAGTTTCCAGAAATTAATATCTGACAGGCAACAGCTTTTGTCTTATTAAGCAGTATTTAATATTTAATTCACACAGGATGTGTCTAATAAGGAGGTGTTTACTTAGCATGGCAAAATTATTTTGTGTTACAAGTGTTTTGTGAATTTTGAAGAAATGGTTTTTGGTATTTTATGTGATAACAGTATAGGAGAAAATTGATACATAATAGATGTTTGGGTCCTAGTCCATCTAGTGAGACTGAGGATGGCTCTGTCCAGGGCTTTCTTTTACTCTCTTCGCTCTGTGCTAAAGACTAAACACTTTGGTTTCCAGTAACTGTCTTATATTACTGTGCTGATTTGCTCATTGACCCAACACAATAGAATGAAATCATACACTTGTTTGAAATCCCTGTGCACAGTAGAGTAATAAATAATTTCAATGCTGAAGTATAAGATTTTATTATCCTTAATTTACTGTGAGTAATTGGAAGTGAACACTACCTTTGGGTATATTAACAAATGGGATCCCAATCTCCAGGGAATGAAAGGCTGACTTGACACCCTGAACAATCAGGACTGTTTCACATTCAGGGTGGAGTATGTGCAGTACACAGTTGTCTGAAAAGACGTTGCTCTCACCTCTGTATTGTAAGAGTTGAAGTTATTTATTGGATTATGTTTCTCTTAAGTTTTGAGTGCATCGTTTTGATTGACTGAATAGGTGTTTCTTTGCTATGTTCATGTAATTAAAATCATAGAATGGTTTGGGTTGGAAGGGACCTTAAAGATCTCCTAGTTTCATTCCTCTGGCATGGGCAGGGACACCTTCTACTAGATGATGTTGCTCAAAGCCCATCCAATTTGGCCTTGAAAACTTTCAGGGGTGTGGTATACACCACTTCTCTGGGCATCCTGTTGCAGTATCTTACCACCCTCACAGTAAAGTACTTCTTCCCTTTTGTCCATTATAGTAGTTAACTGACATGTCTGTAGAAGAAAGGTTGGCAATCTGGATTTACTGTTTCAAAGTATATCAGCACTTGGTCTAGTGCTTAGAGAGAGGAGTAAACCCTGATGTCCCACCACGTGCTGCTGGCCGTGTTGCAGAGCTGTAGGTGTACAGAAGCATGCTGCACACCGTGGCAGCACTGGGACCAGCCAATTAGCTCTACCATAGGCACTGAAAAGGCACCCAGTTCAGATTCTAGAAGTTGTGTGTTAGGAGGATTATGCTGTGTGAATTCTATATCCAAATCAGTGAAGACAGCAGTGGAAAAAACCTCCAAGAAGGAAGGGACTTGGATAGCAACACAGTAAACATTCTTGGTTCTGTAGTACCTCTTTGATACTTACAGGAGGCATTGATTTTTGTCTTTTAATGTTTCAGGAAGCATTCTCTTCAAGTGCATGTCTTTGGAAGCTGACAGTATCACAGAGCAGCAGGAGAAAGTGCTGTCAATCCTAGAGGAAAAGTTTCCAGATCTTCCCCCACGAGAGGAAATTATCTCTGTTCTCCAGGAGACTCAGTTTAATGCACAAGGTAGTGCAACTTGCTTCTGTTTTTCAGACCTGTTACAAATATATTTATATAACTGTATCAGAATATTGTCTTAGTGTGTGTGGTGAAAATACTTGCAGCATACTATCTTCAGTGACAGTTTAAATGTATTGTATTTAATTTTCAATTAAGTTGCTTACATTCTGAATCATGAAATTGTGATTTCTGTTGAGGAACTACTAAACTCATAAATAATCTTATGTTGCTTTTGCAGATAAAGTTAGCGTTAATTATTGTGTTAGCCCACATGCAGAAATTGTGCTGAAACTGCCTACATGGTGTGGAAGTGGATTTTATGCTAAGATTCTTCCCAGTTTTATCAAGGGCTGTGTACAAATGAAGTGAATTTGACACCAGATTAAGATTAAGGAAGCAGTGGGAAAATTCTTTTCTTTTCGTCTGCTAGAAATATCAAATAAAAATATTCCGTGATCAAAAGTGGGAATGCTTGAACCCTAAATATTGTAGCAGGCTTTTGAGGGGATGCTCTAAAAGCCTGAAGACAATTGTTGCAAGAACTGTTAAATTTTTTTACTGGCATTGGCTACCAAGTTGTTACCAAAGAGCGAGTATTAAATTAGTGAGATATTTCTTTGTTAGATATGTCAGGTATGCACAGGGTCCACACAGACACATGGTCTTTTTTTTACCGTTCTCTATTCACCTATCTGCAGAAATCAGTCATAGGGATTCAGACCATCAGCCTGAGATGGCTGCCCTCTCTGCTAGATAACAACAGAATTTGAGTTGCTGCTTCCTTTGCCCTTTCTTTCAGTGAAGTTGCAAGCTAGATTGGTTCAGGGCAATAAATCTTCACATAGTTCCCTGAAGTTCTTCCAGCCAAGTAATCATAGTTCAGAAATAAACTGAATGCAGTCTAGATTGGAGAGATACAGTGAAAGTGGCAGTGAAAGTGGCTTTTATGGAGTTCTATTCTTAGTTCTGCCAGTTGCCTAGGAAGATTCTTCAGTAACATTTGTCATGTACTTGGCCCATGAAGTTTTCCCTAATATCAAATGCAAAGTAGACATAATCAGTTTAGTCTGCATGGTATTGGTTGCCAGTAATTTATATATGTCACATAAGGTCGGCACTGTCATACCCTTTTTTTATCTCATAGCTGCTGTTTTCTGTATGTTACAAGGTACATATTTAGTGCTGCATTTATTCATATGACTTTTGTATTATTAAGGTGCTACTGAGTTTCTGAAGTCCTTAGAAAGTTGTAACCTCTGCTGAATATTTTACCTCATCTATCTGTTATTTGAGGCAGTATGAGGACATTTAAGCAAAACAAAGTTCTCAGTTTCATGCAAAAAGTATGATTCAGTGGCCTGAATTCATGAATTCATTGGTTATTTCAGAACCAGTAGATTGCAGTCCCTCAGAAAGTTTCCAAGTTACGTACAAGAATTTTGGAATGACAGATAAGTAAACGTTCATCTTGTCACTAGACTGAATGCAATCGCTCGACTCTGTACAGGAACAGTAATGAAAGGAGTAATTTCTTAGGCTTAAGTTGGTATTTTTTTCCCTCTTAAAAATTGGTCATGCAAACACATTTTGGATGTTATGCTGCTAAGCTTTGAAAGTCAATGGACATTTTAAATGTCACCCTACACTGGGGTAACGTGACTTGCAGCATTCTTTACATAGACATTTCATTATCATGTCTCTTATTTTTTGTCATGTGATATGACTATGTTCCTCTATATAATGTGTTTATTTTGAGAATCTTTACAGCGTTATAGACAGACATCTTCAATTAGGGAAACATAGTCACTTGGATTTTTAATACATTGTGCTTAAACATGTCAGTATGTGTAGTTGCAACGTGAAACAATTCCGATTTTACACAATTGTTTCTGATGATAATATTTGTATGGTACATTAACATCTACTCAGTTCATTAATGATTTGATTTACATAAGAAAAATCCACTGGTGTTATCTCTTTGTGAAAAAGGTTAGAAAGGTTGAATGACTTTGTGCTTGGAGAATATCTTAAATGCTTTGCTTCTGAGTATTTTGTAAACACCATAGTATTCCACAGGTGCTTTTCAATATATTGCACATTCCAGAAGTATTTTATATTAGTGATTTCATATTAGATCATAGGAATGGTCTGTCTATGCACTCATCATCAACTGGACTAAAGCTCACTTGAAAAATATGAGCTTCATCGCAGAAGACATAATTCTTCATCTTTGTTGTTAGTGTGTCCCCTCCCTTAAATCTCTTCCTTTCTTAAAAAAATCCCTCTACAAACATTAAGGATTGAAATATTAGTATTGGTTCTAATTTTCTCATAGGATTGTCCTGAAATACAGAAGCCTCAGCATTAAAGTCTGAGCTGTGTTTTTAATTTGGGTTGATGCATCTGTCAGCTGTAGATATTTGTATATATTGAAATTCCTATCTCTTCTCAAACAGGTGTGAGTATTGAAGAGGTTATGCTGAAGGATCTCAAGGAGATTTCAGATGGAGAAATCAAAATAGCAATTAGCACTGTGTACATGACACTGGAGGTAAGAGGAAACTTAAACAACATAGTAGGTAAACAGCCCTATTGCATATGGATGCAGTTCTTTAACAAGGATTTTGAACAAGTTTTTTTCTCAATCTTACATATGAGCAGAATTTTCAGTGATTTAATTAAATTTGGCAGAAGCAGTAGCTGATTGTTGTCTGACTTACGTTATTATGCATCTGATTATTTCCTCCCATTAGACTGTACCATGGTGTGTTCAAACAATGGCATAAGAAATTTGCAGCCTTTGAGTGAATTGCAGTTGTGAGCTTTCTGTTGTACTTCAGTAGGTAGTTACTAACCAAGACTTTGTCCTACTTTTCAGTTACAGTATGGCATATAATTTATAGAGCCCTTCTAACACACTGTTTTGAGGCTTTTTGAGACAGGGGGATATGCCTTCATGCCTTCTAAAAGCCTATCTTGAAACTGTGTAATGAAGTGTAATGAAGTCCATTGCTACATTGCCTAAATTAAATGTCTGTTGCCAGAAAGAGAAGTACCTCAATGGGGCAGAACTTTGTAAAATTTTGATCTTTTGAATCAAGACTATAGATTTGTTTTTATGAGTATCCCTGAGACAGCCTGAAAGTGGCTGCTTTGATCTTCTTTCTTGAACAGTTTCAAACATTGTGTAATTTCTTAGGGAAAACTCTTGTGTCATAAGTTTTGTATCATTATCTCAAGACAATTTGTGTTACTGATGTCAGTAGCTATCTATCTGAAATACATATTAATGTAACTGGCATTTATTTAAAAATATTAATGCTAAGATCACTGAACAATTATGACATGACACTATTATTTCTGACAGAAGTTTGCATACTTATACACTGATGAATAAGAAAACTAAGTAGACTGAAGAAAATCTCAATAACAAAAACACTTTTATATAGTGTATGTTTGTAATTTTAAGTCTCTCCATTTGTCAGAAGGTCACCAATATGAAAGTATTTGAAATGCGGAAGAAATTGTCATCTTGTAATTTTGCAGTTTATTTTAATCAAAACTTTTTTTACCTCAAATGGTACTAAAAAAGGAAAATATCTCTTGGATAGTTCTTAACCCTGAGATTAGCTCAGTTGGTGAGAGCATGGTGCTAATAGCGCCAAAGTTGTGGGTTTGATCCCTGTATGGGCCATTCACTTCAGATTGCACTTGATCCTTGTGGGTCCTTTGTGGATCCCTTCCAACTCAGAATATTCTGTGATTTCCTTGTATGTTCTATGAGATTTCTTACAACATGTCTCTTGTGATTCGTTTTACAAAATATAAGATGCTTCTCTGGTTGAAAAAGTTTGTGGTGCAATCCAGCTAATCCATTGGTTTCTGCTTCCATACTAAAACACATAAAGCAAGTTGGGTAGCAAAGCTTCAAGAAATGAAGCAGAATCTATTACTTTCATGATTAGTTTCTCAGTGTTAAGCAGTCTTTACCACCAAACCTGCACTGCTTTATGAACCATTTGATCCTAAAAATTATGCCAAGGTTGGGAGGAAAAGGGATGAGGAAAGAGTATGTTAAATAAAATACCCAAAAGAGAAAATGGGATTTTAAAACATTCTTAATAAAATATTTCTCTTCTTTTGTTTTAAATCTTTCTCTTTTACTGTCACCTTCAATGAATGGTGAACAGAGCCAGTAATTAGGAGCTGACTTTAGCATTACATTTTCTTTTTATCTATTTTTCTTTTAATTGCGTTTCAAAGACTGTGTAGAATGCAGACCTTGGCTCCACAGATCTAAGCTCCAGTTAAGTATGGCTGACCTTACATTGCTACTCTATATGCTCAAATTAATTGTAACTCATAACTTGTCTTCTTTTTGGCTGAAACTGACAATTTGAATTCAGCAGCAGTAGATTTTCATAGTCATCAAATTTTAAATTTTCAATTTTTTTTTTCAGGGATAAGTGTAACATTTGATGGTGACGTACCTAAGTCAAGGAGTGTGAAGATCAAGCAGTATGTTTCATAATTGTTTTTCTTAGGACATATCTAGTGGCCATTGTGGAGGAAAAAGGAGTTTCAGTGGCATGGAAGAACAAACTGATCAGTGTTTTACTGATGTTAGGATAGTTTTTAGTCACAATCTGTTAAGTACTTTTATTACTAGTATTTTTTATGGGATTTTTTTCAGGAAGTTACAGGTACCTTCCCCTGCTATTTGCTATCTGTGTTTGCTGTGAATAGTTTGCATCAGAAAGGGGTTACTTTTCAGGGATGTAACTGCTTTTTTTTTTCTAGTTATAATGTTTGCAAAGTTATACTTTTACCAAAAGGACTCTTAATTTCAAAATTGGAATGGAGATCAGTTTTGTACTTGCTGTATTTACTGCTCTTTGTTCACACATGTTCTGAACTCACTGATTTGCAGAACTTGTCTAGCAAAAGGCCTTTTTTACTTAATCTTATTAGAGCCAGGGATCATGAGTAGTTATTTCACCCAGTATCATAAGCACAATGAATATAAGGGAATTAGTAACAACCCTATTCAGACCTATCTGTCTATTCAGTTTAGAATTCTGTTAAGAGCTCAGAATACACAAACTTTAATGACTTCAGGATTTTCTCAGCAATAATAATGGTGATTTTTTATTCATCCTCAAATTGCTTCATAGATATCACCTGATTAAATATTAAGGGAATGTAAAAAACAGGTTTGTCAACAGGTGTTGAATATCTAATGTATTTGCATACACATATCACAAGGTCAGTTTTTTACAATAATCAACAAATATGCAAAGGTATCTTCCATTAGAGTGCTTTCTGTAGTGAAGTCATTTTGTGTGGATGTGTTTAGGTTTCTGTAAGAGTCCGTATGCAGCTTTGCATTTCTTGAGACCTTTGGATATGGCCTTCCTGGATTTATGTGGCATAAAAGCTGTAAGTTGAAATCAGACCTGTCTCTGCAGTGACTGGCTGTCAGAGCCAGTCTTGGATTACTACTTGGATTTCACATGCATAGCCACTTTTTTTCAAGAGAACCACAACAGAAAAGTGACACTGCCCAAATCACATTTATTTTTGTTGCTTTTGTCAGAAAGTTTCCCCAGGTCATAATAGTGATTACTTAGAGGATATTGTAGCGAAATTCAGTGCATGTGTCACGGTTAATTTCTGTTACATTATGCTGAGAGTATATTTTGCTTCTCCTCTGCTGAAATTCTCTTGGAAATGAGAATATGACTTTCTGTGAAAGTAATTTTTTTTTTTCCTGAGAAAGGAATACTTCCTTTGTCAACTGAACTCTGTAGTCTGCTTTCTTAAGTGTAGTGCACCGGGAGAACAATCCCGATTTCATGAGTGTTCAGTTTAGTTGAAATGGCTCATGATATCATAGATTAATAATATGTTTGTTGGACTAAGTCTTTTATCTTTTGATTCATGAAAATTTCTTCTAACTATTCGCAGAACTTGCAGTAACTTAGAAATATAGAAATCAAGTTAGTCCACGAAGAAGCAGGTCAGTCAGTTGAAAGCAAGATCTATGATCATCTGCTACTGACTGATACAGACAAGGGAAGGCTGACTGATCTGTTGAGGTTCTTGTTCGTGTTTCTGGCCATGGCATCCGCCGACTTCTTAAAGATGGTTTCCAGGTTGTACAAATTGTGTAATCTCTGTGGCACCTCTACGGGGGTGCCAAGCAAATGGTTTAGAGAATATATCAGAGCTTCAATGGAGGCTGCTGCTACCAATGTTGTTTCCTTAAGAAAGTGACCTGAAAATTCATGGTGCCACAGTGAGCTTGACTGTCCTTAGGTAGCCTCCAGTAGTCCAAATGTGTTGAGGATGGTACCAATGGAAAGTTCTGTCTCTTGTAACAGTTTCCCTCTTTGTGGCTTTGTGCCTCACAGAAACCCACAATGGCTGTTCCAGCAAAAGTAACTTATGAAATTTAGAAATGTTTGGGTGCACAGTGGATTTGCTTCTTATGAAAAAATAGTCTGATCTCAGAGAGATGGTTTAATTTTCAGGCTATTTTGTAGTATTAGTAAGGCATGCCACTATGCTACAAATTTGGACAATTTCATTTCTGTATTATGACACATAATGCTTTTAATACTTCTATAAAGCAAATCAAGAACCTCTGTCTTAGCTGAAGCATGTCAAACAAGTGCTAGGTAGACTGTTACACCTAAGAAAGTGAGGTTACAACATGGTTCTTTGATGGTTTGAACTTTAGTTGTCTGTCTGTAATGATTATGTGTATATATTATGTATTGGGAACTTTCTTGCAGTATAAATGTAAATGTGTTTTAAATAGCATCAGATTGGTCCATGAATTTGTTTTTAATGCTAAAAACAAAACAAGAAGCAAACCCCAAGTAAACATGTTAACATTTAATCTTCCAGTAATGGAATTGGAAACAAAATTCTCAGCAACTTACAAGAGCAATGTGGTTTGGAAGTATTTTTCTGATGCCTGTTGTGAGAAGTTAGGGTATGTAAAATAAATGATGTATGGAGCTGTAGGAATGCGACTTTTGCAGACTACCTTATGTCTAAGGAACATTAAACATAGGGTTCTCGTTTAGCAAATAAATAACCATTCATTTCAATGGCTGCATAGTCTGGACTTTTGTGCATATTTTTACAAAGATGAGAAGAGGCCATTAGGGATTTAATATAAAATAAATCGCCAAGGGGTCTTCTTGTAGTCCTAGTCTTTCTGCCACATGGTGTGTCACTAATGTGCACAAATGGGCTTAAATGAATTTGTTATCTGTATTACATTTGCAGTATGTATATATTTATATATTATTTTTTAATTGTGTTTAAAAATAAAACATTAAATACATCATTTCTGAGAGTTGAAAACATACCATTTGTAAATAAATCAACCTTAATTAAGGTCTTAAAATGTCAGTGTGGGAGATCTGCCTTAGGAAAACTTATATATGATACACAAAGCTTGAACATACTTTCATTTGCCTTTTTAGAAGTATTAGGAGGGTAAAATCATCACCTCATATGACTGAATAGTGCAGCCAAATGTGCATTAATGTAAATACCATACTCATGTTTAAACATCAGACTGCTGTCTTCTGGAGGACAATAGCTGTTCAGTTGTTGCCTCAGATGAGCCAAGTACCCCACTTGTAGTGAGTACAATCTGAGGTGTGGAGTGATTAGACAGACCAGGTGAATTCTCTGTTAAAGTTCGTTGTCTCTGAAGATAAGAAAGGAATCTAGTGGGGAGAACCTTTTAAGTGGTTGTTTTAAGTGGTTGCCTTTGCAACCAACTGGGGAATAAGCCAGGCCAACCAGAGCAGCAACAGCTGCAGCAACAGCAACAGCCATCTCCCAAGATAAGAATGAGACCAGCCACCTCAAGAATATGTATACCAAGGTACACAGCTTGGGGAACAAACACTAGGAACTGGAGCTCTAGACCCAGTCAGAAAGTTATAGTATTATAGGAATAACTGAAACATGATAGAACGACTCATATGACTGGAGGATTGTGATGGATGGCTTTGGACTGTTTCATAAAGACAGGCAGGAAAGTAGAGGGGGAAGAGTTACCCTTTATTAAGGAGAACCTTGAATGTATAGAAGTCAATTACAGCAACCATGGAAACCCTGTCAAATGCCTCTGGGTCAAGATTAGAGGGGTCATCTCCAAGGAGGATCTTAGATTAGGTGTCTGCTACCAACCTCTAAACCAAGATGATAAGAGCAAAGAAGCAATATCTGGGTCACTTAAGCAAGCTTTAGATAACAGATCCTAATTCTTATGGGTGACTTCAGCTACCCAGAGATTTGTTGGTAGAACGATACTGCGGCTTACATCATCCATCAAGTTCCTTGTATGTGGTTCCTCGTATGTGGTTCCTCATACAAATGCCAGATGTGCCAACCAGGAATGAGGCATTGCTGGACTTGCTACTCACAAACCAAGGAAACCTGCTTTGTAATATCTCAGTTAGTGATGGCTTTGGCTGCAATGATCCCTATATTGTGAAATCTGGGGTCTGGCTATGCACGCTGAAGGTTAGTACTACAGCAAAGTTTTTAGATTTTGGAAGAGCAAACTTCATCTTGCTCAGAGCTCAGCTGGGAGGGAAGCTTCCATGGAGAATAGAGGACCTAGCGAGAACTGGGAGTTTTTCAAGACCACTCTCCTGGAAGCAGAAAACCAATTTATCCTTTTTAAAGGGAAGGGAAGGGTGGAGCAAGAGGCCCCTTTTGCTTAAATGTGACCTTCTCAGTCAGTTCAAAACCAAAGAGAAGCACACCAGAGAAGGAAAATATTGACCTGCTGTTAAACAAGAAAGCTGAATTAGTCACCAACAATGCTGAAAAGGCAGAGGTTCTCAACACTTCCTTCACTTCTGTCATCACCAGCACTTTTGGGCCTGGGAAAAAAAGTCCAGGTTGATTCAAACACAGACTCAGTGTCAGTGAGGCAAAAGTTGATGTGTGAGCTATTACAGGAGCTTGGCCCCTGCAAGTCAATAGGTCCTGACAATATCCATGCAAGGGTGCTGGTAGGGCTTGATGAGGTCATTGTGAGACCTCTTTCTGTAATCTTTGAGAAGTCATGGAGATGGGGAGACTGGAAGAAAGCTAATGTCACCCCCATCTACAAGAAGGGCTTAAAGGAGGATCCAGGAAATTATAGTACATCAGTTTTGCTCCATAATCTGGAAAAATTATGAAATAAAGCCTCCTGGGAACTATCACAAGTCAGATGAAGCACATGATTGGGAAAAGCCAGCATTGGTTTCCCAGGGGCAAACTGTCCTTCACAAACCTGATCACCTTCTGTGGCAAAGTGTCCATTATGGTCCCTTGTTACATGAGAAAAATGTAAAGTTGTAAAACTGGCCAAGACCATTATACTTATATCAACTTGTCCAACTCAGCCTATGCTAATTTATTCAACTGTCATTTTTGTGAGGTGTATTGGATTATTTCCTCTTTACTGCTGTCATAACTCCTGGTAAGCCAGAAACATCAGAGATTTTTGCAATTGTAGTATCACTTTAAAAATGCACAAGGTATACAGTGGTATCAGGTCTGCAATGTTATGTATTTAGGATTTAACTTTATTTTGATATCTGAAGAAATTGCATAAATGTCATCAGTTATAATTTGTGTGACTTCTGGTCTATATTTGGCTCATGTTGTTGTTCATGGTTTTGTTCAATCTTGGTTCAAAAGTTAATAAACAAAGCAAAATAACTATGAGAATTATAAAGGAATAACCATAAACATTTATCTACTAACATTACAGTAAAAATGTGCTTGTTCTTACAAGTACATTGTTCAAAAAGATAAACTGTGTTTTCTTTTGTATAATTTATGAAATGTGTTTAAATAGATTAAGATAGTGACATACAGCTGTAAAATATGCACTATCAGCTAAATAAAATGGTATAATCTACAGTATCATTATTGGACTGCATTTCTGACTTCTGTGAAGCTGACTAATTTATCATTTGTATACTCTTCTAGTTCTTGTCAGTGGCACTCAGCTGCTTATGGGGCATAGACACTGACAGCGGGAGGTGCTGTTTTGAGAAACATTCAGCATAAAGAGTTCTTTCTGTGAAATATAATACACTTTAAAAAAATTAAATGTAAAACCTAATGCGAACTTTTAATATTTTAAGATCTGGATGTAATGTGTGAGAATGTAAGAACTGGTAATAGTTAGGGATGATAATATGAATATTACAGAAATTTTATTTTCTACTATTTAGTTATTTCTTTGCTATTGTGTGGGAAACAAATTGATTAGAATATTGAACTGTTGATCCAATAACAGAATATAATTCTAACTCTAAGTAAAAGGCTTTGGTTTTGGGTTGCTAGTGGCAGTGTTGCATTACTACAGAAGTCAGCAATTCTGTTCACAGGAAGTGAGGAGAGATACAGGGTATTTCTAAGCAAATGCTCACCGTGGTGACTCCTTTTGTGTTTTTAATTTAGAGATTTAAACATCCCTCCACTTTTAAAATCATGCAATATTTATTTAGAATAGCAATATTTATTTAGAATAGCAATATTTTGATGCACAAAACCAACAAAATACATCTGCTGTGTCTTGAAAGGCTGATTTTGTTCTATCTGTTTGGCAAAGCTAAAGACACCTTCTGAACTGGAATTGTAAGTGAATGCTCAACACTTGTAAACATTACAATAACCTGTGTTTTTATCTTGCACCAGTGAATTTTATACCTTCTGCTACATATCAGAAGCCTAGTCCTGAAGTTGTTGGATATTTTAAGGTGTAGAAACATTTTGGAGTTTAGAATTAAGCAGATCAAGTGCTCTGTAAGATTTTTCAGTGTGTATGTTCTCTGGTTAGATAATGACAGGGAAGATCCTTCTTTTGACACTGTGTGACTGGATACATTCTGAGGCTCACTTAAAGTTGAGTGTTTTGTCTGACTGGAAACATCAGGGTTTATATCATTTTACATACATTTTATTATATTTTATTTATAACACAGGGATTAAAAAAAATACAAAATTATTCAAGTTGAAAGCCCTCAGCCCTCATTTGAGTTCTCAAGTTCTAACTAGCTAATAAAACAAGCTGTAATTCTACCAAAGAATGAAATTTTCCTTTTTCTCTTTCTAGGAGAGAGGTAAAATTTTTTTCAGAAAGATCGCCACTTCTGTATTCAGAATTATTTATTTACTTCTGTGAATGAAGTGTAGTTGAAATGAAATATAGTTTTCACCATAGAGGTGCTGCATGAATGTTATTTACCAAAAAATATAATTTCTTCTGCAACTCCATAGCTAAATTTCTTGTGTAAATTTTATTTTTTTGTTTAAATGAATACAGGTTAAGTCTAACCTTCAGGCTCTTTGACCCTAGAAAGAACATAATTGAGAACTTGTGTGTATATTGCAAGTACTTCAACATCTTAATTTTTGACCATTTTTTCTTTTTCCACACAGACTTGATAAAAAAAGTATGACATGAAAATTTCTTGAAGGTATTTCTGCATTGCTTTGGAGATAAAGACTTATATTATTTTTTCCATAAGAAACTCTATGTATTAATATAGTCCTGAAATTACTGCATTTCTGAAATGATTACAATATCTTTAACCAAAGTTGCTGAGTACAGATTAAATTTATTAATTACAATAAAAGAGTAGGAAGTGTTATAGCATTTTGTGTTTTCATATCTGCTGTGAGTTTTTAAAATTTCTTTATCTGAAGAATAAATCTCAGTATTTTGAGTTTCATAACTGTCTCCATATTCGTGATCTGTGGTTAATAACAAAATAATCCTTTGACTGAAAACTTAGCTATGGAGAGATTTTCTTTTCTAATGATACCATGATTCTTGTGATTTTATACAAATCCGCAGAGTTTTCATTACTGCTTAGGTTTAAAAAAAAATAAGGCAGAACAGGGTACTTTCTTCAGCTATGATCATGTAGCTCTCAATGCATCAGAATTTCTTATGCCTGTTGGGTGTCTGTCTGCCAGGATTCTTACAGTCCCCTTTCTTTCTGAACAGAACGTAACAAACCGCTTACGCTGATAAGGGAAAAGTTTTTGAGGCCACTAAGTTTATGCCAGAGGAAAACTGTGGAATCTGCTTGTTTTATCTTCCCCAAATAAGAAAAATCATAGTTTTGTATTGCAGTGATGGGGAATTGAGGCATAGACAATCCTTACGCACTTGGGAGGATGTTATCATCTGTTCTGTGAGAAAGAATTAATAAAGCTGAATACAGGTTGCTTGGTTCTGTGGCTCAGGTCAAACAGGATTATAGACTTAGTGGTAAAACGATAGAGAGAACCTGGCAGAATTATCTGTCTTAATTGCCAGATGATTTTTCTTCTTCCTTTGCATGAAAAACAAAACCTATAAAAAGAAAATCTTTTTCCCTGGATTCTGCCTTTGCCAACAAAATGTATCAGTTAGTATCAATTTGTTACTGGTTTTGGCTCTTTCTACAGAAGGCCCAATCTCAGTACTAGATACGTTGTAACCTGACTGCATTGCAGCCTTCCTCGCTTGCTGCTGCTGTTGACTTTTTTTGTAGTCACATCTTCAAAGAATTTTTATAAAACATGATTTCTCTCCCTTCTTTCTGAGGGGAAATGGGGGGGAGGGGAAGAAAAAGATGTAGACTTACAGAAAAAAAAGGTAAAGAGTAAACAAGATTTCATGGATGCCAGACATCTACGTATGCTTGTTTCATTCTCAGAGTGTTTGTCACAGACTAGAAAGGAAAAAGGTCAATTTTGTACCTCAAATGGGAACTGTTAGATCAACTCCTTGGTTGGTAGAACACCATGGACTTACATGAGCTGTGAATTGTTTCATCAGAATAAAGGTTTGAGGATGAACAACTGTACAACCAGAAACTCCTGTAACTGTGTTTTAAAACCAAAAGTCCTAACTGAGCACTGATTTAAGTGTCATTTTTTTTGGTCAGGTGTCATCACATACTGAATCATATTCTACTGAAAATTTATTGTTTTGGTCTAAAAAGTTTGTCATCTCATCTTCTCTATATAAATAATCTTAGCTGGGTTGCTTCTTGGCATTTGCTTTTAAACAAGACTTTCTAAATAAAGAGGCTAGAGATAATTCAGAAATAAAGAAGTGATCTTCCTCTCACATCTCTCAGTTGAGTATTTGCCATATGGGTTGCTCAGCATCACACTCTCAGCAGGTCTAATTTATGGTAAATACACAGTGAGTGAACAGAAAAAAAAGGGCAATGAAAATATTAATATTCTCTCCTCAATCTATTTTTTTTTAAACCTAGCTGAACTTATTCAGGTTCAGCCCATATAGTTGTGGCATTTAGCTGAGTATGTATGTATTTGCCACTCTCCTGGGAGTTTGTGGAGACTGAAATGCTGCACTTTTCCTGCCACCAGACTGATTTGTTGAAGCTTGCACGGCAGCGTGTAAATTATACCTTCCTTGCTCCAGCTTGGCATGCTGCCTGCTGCCCCAGGGCTGTGCTTTCTCCATGAAGGGCAGCTGGTGAAGACATTACTTTTCTTGCTGTGATTTGGGGTGCTTTAGCTTTTCCTTGAGCCTCCACAAGAAGACCGCCAATTGAATAAATGGTGTTCATCTTCTGGGCCACTGCTAGGGTTTGGATGAGGCATGGAAAGCAATATAAAAAAAATAATGGTATAGATTTTTCTCAAGACTCACAACCATGGAAATCCACAGCATAAATATTTTGAAAATCTCCTATCTCCCGCAAGTTCTTGGGCCTTACTCTTACTGTTGCTTTCTTTGTCTCTGTGGGTTGTCTTCTTCCTCTAGGGACTTTGCTGCTGTAACTGTCCTTCAAGGACTCTTTAGAACTTTGTCATCCTCACTCCTTGCATGTATCAGCAACTGAAGTGAGCACTCTTTAGTCAGTGCTTCCAGCTCAGAGACTGAATCTTTTTTACGGGTGGGTATGCATTGCTACATTAAAAAATACCCTAAATATGTTTTACAATGAGTGGCAGGCGTGTCTGATCAAAAGAAACTCCATGGCATAAACAGATGCATTGTTCTGAATAACAGAAATTGCTGCTATTATGCAGTTGATATTGTAATTGCAAAAGGAAATGCTTTTAAAAAGCAGTGGTTTGTATCCTGTCTTCTGCATTATGGTTATACAGTAAACTTTTGTAATGCATAGACTTTCCTTTCTGTCTGAGTACTTTCTGTACCCAGCAAGAAACCTGCACATTCCCATTCCAGATCTGGATTCAGACGAGAAGGACTTGGGCTGCTGGTGGACATGAGAGGCTGGACATGAGCTGGCAGTGTATGCTCACAGCCCAGAAAGTCAGCTATGTCCTGGGCTGCATCAAAAACTGCATGGCCAGCAGGTCGAGGGAGGGGATTTGCCCCCTCTACTCCACTCTCTCTCTACTCACTCTCTCAGGTGAGACACCACCTGGAATACTGTGCCTTGGGGTTACCAGCACAGGGAGAACATTAACCTGTTGGAGCAAGTCTGGGGGAAAGCCATGAAGATGCCGGGAGGGAGGGAGCATCTCTCCTGTGAGGAAAGGCTGAGAGATTTGGGGTTGTTCAGCCTGGAAAAGAGAAGGCTTAAGGATGACCTGATTGAGGCTTTCCAGTATCTGAAGGAAGCCTACAAGAAAGATGGAGGGAGACTGTTTTACCAGGGGGTGTAGTGACAGGACAAGGGGGAATGGCTTCAAACTGAAAGAGAGTAGGTTTAGATTAGATATTAGGGAGAAATTCCTGAGTGTGAGACTGGTGAGGCCATGGAACCAGTTGCCTAGGGAAGTTGTGGATGCTCCATTTCTAGAACTGTTCAAGGCCAGGCTGGATGGAGCTCTGAGCAACCTGCCCATGGCAGGAGGCTTGGAACTAGATGGTCTTTAAAGTTTCTTCCAACCCACACCATTCTGTGATTCTGTGATAATTCAGAACTGTTCATGATTTGGATTTAGAAGAAAGTGCAATAGCCCTACATTGAACAATCACGATATAATTTCCTTTAGGCAACATTTTTTTCTAAGTATTTCAAGAGGAAATACTCAATTTACAACACCTGCAGGTATTTAGTTCAAATAACTATGAAAGTCTTTCAGTGGATCCTGCAAAATGTTTGTCTCAGCATGGTTGCCACAGGCTGCCAGTGTGATCCACAGGTTGCATATTTAGCTTGTATATTAGTATTTTCAGTTATATTTCCCCTTGTTTCAGTCTTTTGAAGAGGGATTAATTGAATGGCCAAGTTTGTCTTTCTCCATGTTACTGGGTGTTTTATACTCCTCTAGTGTGCTGCATCTTGTTGTTCTTCTCCACAAATTCATAAATACTGTAGATGAATAAATAGAAAATATTGTTTTATCATCTAGTACGAATTCTTCCTTCATGTATATCATTAGCTTATTAGTTTACAGTGTTCCAGTCAGTTACACCTACACAGATCCTACGAGGTCATGGAGTTGAGTATAAACAAATATTTACTTACAAGTCAAACCTCAGCCTTGCTTACTGTGGACTTTGGGTACTAGCAGCATACAGTAAAAGTCAAAATAGGATTTTCAAGATGCCCAGGTGGACAGAACCATGAAAGTAGTCATTTTACTAATTCCTATTTATGCATTTCAATTTCTGCAAGTAACAGTTGAAGTCAGTTACTATTGCCACTAGTGACTATTTAGGATTCTCTAGTTTTTACACTTCAGCTATTTTAGAAAAATGTTAATTTACAGTGTCTACTGTCAACTGGAAGTGGTTGGGAGATTAAAGTAAGTGAGGAGTGATCCTTTGTGTACGCTCAGTAATTGTGAACTCATATTCTGAACACATTTAAAGCGATGTTAAATTTGGCTGTATTTTTGATCCATATGAAAGACTCAAAAAACAGGCATATTTTTGAACAGCCTCTTCACCATCAGTCATGTACCTGTGCTTGGTGTCACTATTCTTCACAAAATATGATAATAATGTTACCTGTTAACATAAAAACAAAGTTTGGCTCTGCAGAAGCAGGTGGAAACGAATAACCACAATATACTTAAATCTCTTAGGAACATATGGTTTGGCATATACTGCTAAAAGTTCCTCATATTTAAGAATTCTTCTAAGTGAAATACTTATTTTGTGTCTCAGCTGGTGTGCTTAAGGAAATATTCATTTCTCAGTGGTAACATGGAATTTGATTTTTTAAAATGTTTTTTATAAATCTAATGGATTGAAACACTTTGAACAAAAAACCACATACATTTCTGGTCCTAATCTTATTCAAAGGGGTTTTATGGTTCTGATTCCAGCCTTTTCTCATGTTTTATGTATAGGTAAATCAGAAGGTTATGTCTTGTCCAAGCTAGCAGGGAGCAGAACAGTCCTTTTCTGTGACATCCAGGAAGATGATTGGTTGAGCATTGATAAATGGATGTTTACTGGGTAGATAGCGCAGGTGATTTGAAAGGGAATTGTCTACAGCTTGGGAAGAGGGTCATGCTATCAGCAGTATGGGCTAAAACTTGAAAGTTGCAAGGAAGGGGTGTATGAAGCTCATGAGATATGCTGGGTATTGCATGCTTGCAACTCTTTTATACTTTAAAATTTTGAAGTGTGGTTATTATTTTGTAGCTCTCTCTGCATAGAGGCAGGCAAAGTTTCTGCCATGTATAAGTGTTTTGTACATTTATGCCTGTGTGTATATATGTATATATACACCACATATGTCTGAGACATATGAGCTGTCTACCTGCCATGTAATGTGCAAGTGTTGCTACATAGAAAGTTAAATAGGCTCATCTGTTTTATCTTTATTACCCATTTTCTTTATTCTAATGAAATTTGGTGCTTAATTCTGTGTGTGAGGGTGCATCTAGATTTCTGACTCAGAAATAAATTTCTATCTTTCTGAATTTCATAATTGTTCTGAGAAGGCACCTTGCCAAAGTTTCTTGTTCCAAAAATATGGAGAAAGGCCAGAGTTGCTGTTGGCGTACTGTTACCAGCCAGAAGTAAATTTCTCTTGTAAGTTTGACCATATACAAGCACTAAACCTGACTCAGTTATACTCAGTAGTAAAATCCTTTTCCAGAACAGCTTATTCTGTGTATGATTTGGCCTAAACTTTGCTATTGACAATGCAGATTTCGGAGATGGAAGAAGCATTCCAGGTGAAAGTCAACTGAAAGAGAGGGATTTTCAGGTGCAGAGTGAGTTAACGTATTCTAGAGGTGAGGTACAGTCCAGTTTCCACTGAGGGCAAGTGTAATTGTAAGCAGATGAGTAGCAATGCTTTTATAACAGAGACATAACTTAAGACAGCATCTTATTTTATCTACAGTAAAATATTTTAATTTTTCAGGCAAAACAGAATGAAGATTGGGATGTAGAAATAATGGCATAATTCCACAGATCAAAAATCACATTGCAGATATATAAAAGATCTCATATTAGGTCTTAGTTAATAGTGTTTCATAATTACAAACAGTAAAGTTAAAGCACTTCACGGAAATATAAATGATTTAGTTACAGTGGACAAATGCTGATTTTAACAGAAAAGAGCTTAATTTGGGTCAGAAGTTAGAAGCTGTTTCCCTGAAGAAAAAAATTGCCTGTTTCCTGCTATCTGTATACTACTGGTTTTCTTGGTAGTCTTAAAGATATCCCACTGGTAAAGCTTTAAAAAAGAGGATCTCTTGACCTCGTGAAAAAGTTAGTTGTTTGAAATGTTGAATGCAATTATATTGACATATGGTGATAATGTGATAAAGCGTAAGGGTTAAAGGTTGAGGGAACCATGGCTTGGCAATTAGCAATGTAAATGAAACATTCATTATCCAGCATGCTGAGAAGTTGATGAACTGTACAATAAATCTGAGCCCAAGTCACTACTGAGATAACTCATTTCAGACATAACGATATTTATTAGAATCCTAGACATTGTTTTGCATTCTCTGATGAAATATCTTGCTATAGAAACATTTTCTATGTTGATTTATGTGAAGTAAATCAATACTAACAATTCTCCATATAATGTAGAATAAAAAAGGGAGAAGCATGAAAGACATCAAAACTCATTCTATCTGAAAGGATGTTTGATTAGACATATTGGCATCTCTTCAGTGCATTGGCATTGGTATAACTCCAGTGTAAATTGTCTCCAGGACTTACATTAACTCATTTAAAGCCAATTTTTCTCATCTTATGAGATATAATCGAAGTCAGAATCTGATCTAGTAAGTAGACAGCCAGTTATTCAATGTTGTAAATTCCATTTGTACATAAAAGGGAGTAATTTTTGGTGAGAACACAGGATGTAGACTTGTATGAGAGACAATGCAGAACATGTTTACTCGGTATTTATAAGGTCTGTGAAGATGAGGATTAAGTGTTATCAGGTGTTATTACAGTTAACTGTACTTGTGTGTCTGTTAAAATAATGCTTAACGCCAGTAAAACTAGACAGCTAAATTTATTAACTTCATAATAGCAATGGTAGATTATCTTCCATTCATTAGACAGTACTATGAATACTTAGGAGGAGTTTCTAATAATAAAATAAATAATGCCTAATTTGTTCAGTAAAAATAACTGAGAATTTAGCAGAAACCAGGACATGGAAATGTGCACTAGCTTTCTTGCCAGTCAGACGAAAGAATTTTACTTCCAAGTGATTGGTGGAAACAGAGTACATCTTCAGTTTGTGCTAAAAAATGTTGAAGATGGTTGTGCCTTTTTAAAGGCTACCACTTTATCATGGCAATAGCAAATAATACATTATTTTTTCTGTTCCAACTTTGCATCCTTTTGGCATTGTTAGAAATTTTGCTTTACATTTTATGTGTATTTCCCACTATGGAATAGACAAATTTCTTACTATTGAGGCAAAACATTTGAGGAGATATGTATGAATGACATATAAACTCTGGAGGAGTATAACATAATATGCAGTTTTCATGCTACTTCTTTGAAATGTTATTCTTATGGATCATTATGAATATTGACAGATCATCTAATGATTTATGAATTGAGGAAAAAAAGAGTATTCTTTTAATCTTCTTGTCAATGAGTATCTGATGCACGTAATTCTCATTTCACTTGTCAGTGTCAGCAAGAAATGCAGTATTTGTTCAGTAGTACAAGGAAATATAATGCACTATTCAGAAGAATAATAATACATATTCTATATGGAAGAGATAGCATTTCTATATTTGTATATAATTTGATGTATTTGCATACTATTCTGTTCTACAGTGAAAGTACAAGGAACATGCAAGTAAGTGTTGGCTTCCCATTTCCTCTCCTTCATTTCTTGCACAGAAAACTACTTAGAGAGTGATCTGATGTGGTGTACATACTGAAGTGCTGAGAATTGCTTTTGAATAGTAGTCTGTAAAATACCTTGTATCTTCAGTTTCTTCTTGGAATCTCTCTAGTTTTGTCATTCAACTGAAATTTCTGTGGGTCAGCATGTACACAGGGTGAAGAATGCAAGATACGTTTGAGATCCTGTGGGAAGCATGTAACGATGAGAATTAAGTACTCTGAGTTCTTTAAATAGCGATTTAAACTGAAAAAGAAAAAGTCTTCTAAACTTCTTGGAGTAATTGAGATGGTTGAATATTATAAGTAGCAAAAATAGGTTTCAAAACAGTTTTTATTGCAAGCACTACTTGCTTTCTGCTGTGGCTGTGTTAGAGCATGGCTGTACTTTAAAACCCAGATTGTGGGACCTTAACACTGGGTGGAGCACAATGACCTTGTTATGAAGACAGATGCACAAGCTGTGTTTAACACAGCTCTACCAGAACTGAGCATCTAGCTACTAACTTATTATAAATTTGTGAGGAAAACAGTGTAAAGAAAGTATTTAATAACTCCAAAGGTGTGTTTTTATAAAAATTCTCTAAATTATCTACTTTTGAATTTCTTTGAATGTCTACATAACATTTATGTCTGTGGCTATTGCTGTGCTTTCCCATAACAGTTTGAAGTATTAAACTCTGAAGTATATAGTTGGTCATCCATTACCCAGACTTTTAAAATAAAAAATGACCACAAATGAGTTAGTGTTCTGTTACTTATATTTCCTTTTAGAATATTTCATTGTAACAGCTCTAATCTGAATAAACTTGCTGACCCACATCTTATTTCTACTATTTGAATAAATAGTGTTCTGAATTACAGTATTTGTAAAGTCTTAATTTTCTGACTACTTACTGTTCAACAGTACTGATTGGATCAACTTGAATTGAAAAGTGTAAGCAGTAGTATATATGTGTGTTTATATACAAATATATTATTTTGAAAAAAAATATATACAGGCTGTTGAAATGTGGAATATTCAGTATATATACAAGTTATATACAGTATATATGAAATATTTGGTACATATACAGTAAAAAATACATATACATCAGATTTGTTTAAAGAATTTTATTTCCACAGTCAGCTGTATCAGTAAACAAAAGTTGAGACCTCAAGGCTGAGTGCTGCCTTTACTGACTTTTAGGTGGCTTCTTTAAGTACTGTGCTTTCAGTTTCTCAGTTTGAAAAGCTATTAGAATTTTAAAAGAAAGCTTCACGGAGAGGACTGGCCTTTTTTCGTCTCCCATCACAGCCTAATTTTAGATTTCTTAAGCTTTCTTTGTCATGTTTTTAGTTGAGATTGAAATTTCCTTTTGACCAAAATTGGAAAATCCACCAATCATTGTAGTGTCATGACACCCAAGACAACTAAGCCAGAATACGCTGTATTCTTTACTAACTTTCTGAAACAGAGACTACATATGATAATATCTCAGAATATGTCTAACTTACTGCACAGTGCTTGAACAAACCTTCTGGGAAAATCATAGATGAAACAAAGGAAAAATAAGGCATTGGGAAGCTTTTGACATACTAATATGTAGGTACCTGCACATACACTGTACACTTTTCAGACAAGTTAAGGCAACATTCATTTTTATGGCATCCAACAAAATTAAATAATACTATGACGTATGGGTAAATTCTTGAAACCCAAATTTGGAGCAATTTCTTATAGTATGCTATTGAAAGGACTAGGAAGAGAAGAGCTCCATGTAAAGCTCCGTAAGTTTCAAGACATTCCAAGAAAAAAAATAAAGATTGTTCTTTTAGTGATTTTCCTGATTACTTGAGATGTGTCAGTGCTTATCAGACTACAGAGATTAGTAAGCACAGAGTTAGAATCTGAACCTACAGAGCCTGGCTGTAGTTGACATTTACTATGAGCTAATTACTCAGGAGAATATTTACAGTATGGGTAAGGGGTGCCTGTTTATAAGGTGGCCACCTAATACTGCTCACAAAGTATCCACTTAAGAGCTTTTTTATCCTTATCCTGCTTGCTGCGTAACAACACTCCTATAGAAATGACGGTCTCGGCTGAGAATTTTAGTGGTAGCCTTCTTCTGTGAAAAGTTGGAGCCATCTGCTGTCTGAAGAGGGCATTGCTTAAGGTGAAGTGTGTAATTTTTCTGTCTTGTCCTATATCCTCAAAAATTCTCTGGTGTTTGTTGTTGGTAGGATATTTATTAACAACATGGAAGCAAAATTATTTAGGTCTAGATGTTTCTGGAAAAAACCGTATCCGTTAGTACATAAACTAAAAGGCATTCATCCAGACTTCAGCATTAACTGTTTTTCAAAATTTATATTACATAGGCAGCTTGAGAATTAGGAAAAGAGCTGGACAAACAGCAATCTGCAAGTGTTCAAGGTCTAAAAAACTCATTCAATAAACTTACCAATTTCTCTGCTCAGTTCGTAGTTAGCTTCCATTGCTAGTTATCTTCTCAATAATTTAAAAAAAAAGCAATCTCCTTTCATACAGTTCAACTCTGAACATGACTCATTGGAAAAAACATTCCAGGGTCCTAGTTCCCTATTTCTTCTGATTTTGTATCTAATAGATATAAAAAATTCCCTTAATTATACATTAAAAAAATCAAACCAAATCAACAGAGAAAAACACCAAAACCAAACCAAACCAGAAAAAACCAAAACCCCACAACAAAAAAACCAAAATACCAACAAAAAAATTCGCTACTACAAACCTGGAAAAATGCTGTCTTGGTTTTGTGTCTGGTAGGTCTTCCAGATCAGATCAAACTTTGGAAGCCTGTCAAGATCTTTTGCCTCTAATGCTTCTCCACCACTTCTGCAGGCCACATTGTGCCATTGCCTCCTGGCCAGTTGTCCCGGTTATGCCCAGTTATGTACTCTGCTTTAAAGTCTTAAACAGAGAACATGGAAGTAAACAGATAATGATACGTCAGTTTAAGACATAAAATAGGCTATAATCCAGGCAGCTGTTTCTTAGTTGCAATGAGCTATTCAACAATGGGAATAGAGAAGAAACATGAGAAACACTTACTTGCTGCTAGAATCACAAGATACACACTAATTAGTTTAGCTTGTAAAGTTCCCCATAATTTTCATTGCTGTGGTAGTTGCTCATGTCTTATACATATATACAATCACACCCAATGCTGCATAAGACAGCATTTACATGTAGGTTGAACCAAATGATTATAAATGAATTGAGGGATGTCTCCTGGGATTGGACATAAAGGTCTTGTAAACTGAAAATTTTATAAACAAACAGCTGTTGGGAAAATACCATTATCCTGTAATAGCTGCTATTAAAATCCATTAGCAATCTTGATGGCCTGTTTGAATTTGATGCATCATTTGCTCTGACAGCACTTCTTTCTAAACAATTTTGTAAAATATATGTAGATTATGAAAGACAGTAGTAATAGACTAGGAGATTAACACTGAATACACGTTTTACTTCCATGTGCCAATCAAGCTTTGAAGAATGCTGTGTATCCTCCAGTTTAAATGTCAGCAGACAAACAGAAACACATTAACCTGAACAGCTGCAAGGCTTTCTCCATCACTGTGGGAGAAATACACAGCTCTGCAGAGATTAAGTATTTCCAGGTTAAAAACCATGTTTCAGGCAACAAAATAAATCTCTAGTGTTTTCTTAGAGTTTGTGTGCTCTCCTAATTGATGCCAAACTGTCATTCTCCTGCTCACAGATCCATGTACCACAGTGGATACCAGCTGCCATAGGGGTAGGTATGGTGTGTAGATCATGCTGCTACTAAAATTAGACAGACTTCTAATGAGATTTTGAAAAATCTGCATGCCAAAAACTATCTGAAAACTCTCCTTTTAAGAACAGGTCAAGTGTCAGTGATAAAGCTAAACTGTCCCTTCAGAAACAGGTATGAGAACACATGAAGTAACATGTCTGTGTCTGTAGACAGAAGCAGGGATGTGCTTACTTTGTTTGTTGATGCTGCAAGGGCACCATCTGGCGGGTGAACAATGAAGATTAAAGCTTGATAGAGCAATCAGTTTTACATGTCTTTTAATCAAGACTTTTTTGTAATGTTCACATGCAGATGACATAGTGCTTGTTATTGTACATACTTAGTTTCCTGTTTCTTCCTGTACCTTGTGTTTTTCAATGTTTTATTCAATTATTCAATGAACTCTCCAAAGCAGAGAATTCTTTGTAAGTATTATTTTGGTATGAACTCCTGTCCATTTTATGGATAACCTCTTTTCTCCCCTCTCCTTTTATCTGTTTTCAATTTTTTGTCATATCCTCTTTCTCCTCACTGTTATCTGTAAACAGCTGTTTGCTAAAAGGTCTGGCAAAGGATTCACTGTCTTGTACTATTTCCTCTCATTCTTGGTGGATGTGAAGTGGTCAAAGTAAACCACACCTTGCACGTAAAATGTTGTTCTCCTGAAGTGTACAGCAGAGCTATGTCACTCCCCTTTGTAAAAGAAATACAAGGGTTTGTGGTTTAGTGTAAAGAGACATAAGTCAGTGTCTTTATTTTCTTTCAGCTCTGGACCATTGTGTCTCATTCTCTTTTGCAATTTGGGTGTTTAAAGTTTTCTCTTTGTTAAGGATTATGATACAGCTCCATCAAAGGAGCTGTAGGTCTGTGATACTGCTGTTTATTCTGGTGTTATCTTAACAGAGTTGCAAGAAGCTAAAACTAGATTAAATAGTAGATGCACTATTTAACATGCATGTAGTTAAAAGAGCCTTCATTTTACTACTTAGCAACTACTATGTGGTTCTGATAATATTTTATGCATTCCACTATATGCATCTCTCTAGCATTCAGCAATAGATGGTCTTGTAATGCACAGTGTAGCAGAGGTAAAGCCCTTGTGTCATTCCATATGGATTTTTAAAGTATTTTCAAAGAAGACTGGATGCTATTTGGAGCCTGGCTTTCTCATTTACATGTTAATGTTTTTAATGGTATTTTCAGAAAACAAATGAGGCCCTGAATTAAAAGACATCAATTTCACAGAGGTTGATGTGAGAGAATTCTAAAAATGAGCTGGCAGGATAGAAAGCCTTAACTACAGGCCTAATTAATAATATTTATTTTTACTTCCATGGATTACTTCAGTTCTATGAGATCAGTAAGATCTGAATAGATTTAAGGACATTTTGCCTGAAGTATAGTAGCACTTTGACCAACTTACCTTCATTTTGTTCAGTGTTCAGACAACACAAAATCAAAATGATAAAAAATTGCATTCAAAACCTTAGTTTTGAAACCTCAAATTATCAAATTTAGTAAATAAGCTGCTTGCTTTGTTGGATGAAATTTTCCTTTCACATTGCTGAGAAGTACTTGTTTCTTTCCTTTGTGTGTTAGAAAGATGCTTCAGTCACAATGAATGTCTGCATTCATGAAGCAGAGAGTAAACAAATGTTTAGACATGGCTCAAGATTTAAGTGCCTGGAAGAAAGCTGTAGTGGTGTGAGGAGATTCAGTTGTGCTAGCTGGAGTCACTAGTGCACACAGTGGAATTGCCAGCAGTTGGTAAACCTGTGTTACGCTTCAGGGATGATACTGACCTAACATAATTAGAATCAACAGAAATATTTGGAAATTGGCCTGTCTGCTGAACAAATTGGAAAATAATGATTTTTGCATGCCACTCTTCCTGTAATGTTAAATCTTAGAGCACATTTTTGTTTACTGATCCATACAAAATCACTGTATTATTGTTCTTTAGTAAAAAAAAAATACTATTTTTTCTTCACATACTTAGTCATAATTTTTTTAAATACTGAAGCTTTCATGTAGGTATCAAATAATACTAAAATAATATGAAACATATTCCAGTTTTGTTGGGTTGTGATTGTTTAACTGCCTTTGCATGCCAGTATCATCAGAGGAATGGTCCTGTGCCTCAGAGTGGTTAACTTCAAGTTGTTTTTAGGCTACTGTGTAGCTGCTTTGCAGTTCATTTGTCACTTTCATTTGTCTAGTGGGAGAGCAAAGTTCAACTTTCTTAAGGATACAACCTGAAGAAAGCATATATTCTGGAGAACTTGGTCCTCTACATTCAAAATCTTCTTTACATAGAGCTTGTATTTGGTTCTCAGAAACATGAACCATCTAGATGATAGGAGCTGCTGTCTTAGCTACTGTACATGTAAGGCAGAGACAAGGGTGCCACAGCTGACTTTGGCCCTCACAGGCATCTGCAAAGAATTTTGTTTTATCCTGTTGTTTCTTGTGTTGGTAATGACTCCTATTCTCTCTTTGGAAGGAATTAACTTTAATAAACGAGTTGCTAAAGGCATTTTGCTTGCTTAACTGTAAGTGTTTATTAGAAGAATCCATAGGAAAACTTAAATGATTTACAAGAAACTGAATTGCTACTCTTATTTGTAAGAAGACTGGGATTTTTTTGGTGGCAAAGTTTAGTGTACAGCATTTGACCATCTCTGTCTGATTCCTAGTTTCTAGTTCAGAAAAAGCCAGTGCAGATGAGATTAAGTCGGTTCCATTGGTAATATGTTGATCCTGGTTTGTTCATGTGTCTTGGAGGAAGATGTTCAGCTTCCCTAGCAGACAACTGAACTGACTGAATGGAAAATGAATTCTGTTTCATTTTCAGTTGTATTCCAGATGAAAGTTACTCCATATTGACAAGTCATTATGGGTGGTCAAGCAAAGTGCCAGTGATTTAGCATACAGTGCAAAACTGACTTAATCTTTTACTTCCTAGAAGGGCCTTTTGTAAAACTTGAGTGCCTAAGAAATAGTGTGAATACTTTTTGTATACTGGAAATGATTGGGGAATACTTACGTGTACATCACTGGCATGTGCCAAGTCCTCTGAAGTCAGTGAGAGGATTTCCATTAACTTCTGGTTTCCGTGATTCTGAATTGGCCTATTCATTCAGGCTTGCAGAACGAACACCTAAAGGTAATAATTACTTTTGTATTTTTCAATATGCAGAGAACCCATTTAGAGTGGAGTATTTCAAACCCATGGATCTGTGGTGCTGAAAGGGAACATGTATTGGGAACCAAAGGTGAAAGTATAAAAAGGACTGAGGTGCAGTCAAAGAGCATTTTGTCTCAATGGGAAACCGTATTTGCAATTAGAGAGATATGGGGCAATAGAAGAAGACTAGCTAAAGATAGATTTTTAGAGTGGCATCAGTGGTTCTTGCTGAGAATTTAATTGTAACAGGAAGGAGATTGAGAAATTGGTAACAGAGAGTTCATGACAGGTGATAGGGCAAATAAAAAATAATGTAAATCAAGAATTTGCAGCACTGGAGGAAGAAAACTTGTAGGAGAAAATAATATTTTGAAGACAGGAGAGTGAATGGAAGAAGTAAAGTTTTTGAGCAAAATGGTTTGCAATTCAAAGACTGAGAGGAATCAAACAGCCCTTTTAAAAAGGCAGAAGAAGATGTAGCTAGATGAAACAGAAGGCTTCACCAGTTACTAAAATTTGATGCAACAATCCAAAACTGACCTATTAATGATTTAGAATATATTAAAAGTGATAGATCTGAATCCTGCAGGAGTGGTTCTTTTGATTTAATATCAGCTGATCATTTTCAGAGCAAGATTGTTTGGTTTGTATCAATTGTCTTGCCACATCATTTCTCCATCTATATATATGGGATGAAACAGCTTTAACAATTATGTAACTGTTCATTCCTGAAGTGAGATTGTGAGTTGCTTTCATAAATTAGCAAAGTAAATGTGATGGGGAAAAAAAGGTAAATGGTAAAAAAAGTATTTAAAGTTGCCATTTAAGTTTTAAACAACTTAGAGAATTTAAGGGCTTATAAGTTGCTAAAAATTTTGTTAACTGAACTATCAAACAGAAACTCAGCAGATTTGGTGGTTTGCCCTTTTTTTTTTCATTGATGAACTAATAATTTCTCATGAAATACCATTCCCATTTAAAACCAATTAATGCATTAATGCAATTAATGAGAGATGTCATCCCCCAAAATATTTTCAGAATTTCTTCTCCTTCTTTTGACTGTTTTACCTGCAAGGTTTTGAGTTCCATCCAAAAGATTTTTGCTGTTTCTACAGTCTATACTAGTGTTAAAAATGTTATTACTTTGTTACTAAGTACAAGTTGCGCTGAATGATTTGTTTAGAATTCTGCACTGGAGGAGGAACTGCAGGTTTCCCTCTACTTACTATACAGAAATAAGCTTTTCCTCTCAATAGTAATGTGAAGGAACAGGGTTGCTGTCAGAGACAGGGGTGCAATGAAACTTTGCTAGGCCATATCCCAACAACATCGGGTGGAAACATTTGCTGTCTTCTCTTTGGATTGCAATAGGAAGTGTGGCAGCATTTTTTCTCTCCTTTACCAAAGAGGGGACAGGGCTGGCTTCCATCAGAAAAGAAGGAAAAAACCACAAACAGCTCCACCCCAAAAAAGACCTCAGGACTAATGCAAATATATTATTTCTAAATATGCTCTTGGCTGAAGACTGATGGTTTATTATTAGCTTGAGTGAAAGTAATTTTCAAAGATTAGGAGCAAGTTATTTCCTCGTACAGACACAGAGGATATGTATGATATGTATAATATAAAAGTATTAATGTATATATAATTTTTCAGACTGTCCACCTGTGATGGTATCTATTTACAATATTGCTAGCTTCTCACTATTGAAAGTGTTTTTAATGATACATCTAGTCTTTCTGTCTCCAAAATAAAGTGTTCCTGAAGTTGGAGAGAAAGTACTATTTCATTCCTCTATGGTGACAGCAGCTAAAGAGATATAGCACTTTTTGCCAGACAAAACTTCCTATTTATGGGAAAGTGGAAGTAGTATCATGTCATTGTTATGACAAAGCAAGCTTCCATTTCCAGTTTAAACTGCAAACATTAAAAATGCACATAAGAGTAGCCTGCCATCCTGCCTTGGCACTTTGTTTTTTCTTTGATTGTATCTTTGTGAAGAATTACCATTTTGATACAACATTTGTTCATGGGTTTGCAGTGGTTAAATCAATAGTTAATGAGGTTCGTCTTATAATTTGAGCTTGTAGTTTGTTTATGCTAGACCAACTTTATCCATACCCCAAACAAATTATCTCTTATAATCACCAGCCTGAAGATAAATCTCTAAATGTTTTTCTGATGATAGTGCTGTGGTTGGCAGGTGTTAGAAGTGCCTCCCAGGGACAAAGATTGAAGATGGGCTTGTTCTCACAAATCCTTCAGGCGAGGTTGTTTAGCTTTCTATCCTGTCATCTGCAGAGGAGCCTTGTATGGTGCCCTGCTAATGAAATCTAATAGGCAAAGGTCATATATCTTTATGAAGAAAAATGCAAAGCTGTTGAGTGATAAATGTGCTTCATGGGGTTCAATGGACGATGCTTAGCGATAAAATCCATGTTTAAACAGTATTTCAAGTGGCTTGGCATATCTCTGGGTTTTGTGCCTTAGCTATTTTTTATAACAATTCTCATTACTAGTGATGGGAATAGATAAATACAAAAATAGTTGAATATACATGCAAAGTTGTCTGTGTAATTAAAGAAATAGGTGGGGACTCTGAGTGGATAATTAGTTTTCAGTATTCATAGCATAATGAGTAATATGGCTCACACAATAGTACACAGCAGTATTGTATTTAAATCTGAAAGCTCTATTGATAAGCAATAGAAACGTACTAGCTAGTGTGAAGATGTGAAGATTTAGGTAGATTCTAACTTCACTTGTAAATCAAAAATGCCTTTGTCAAATGTCAAAACATATATTAAAAAGCGGGGGTGAATAGAAACAAAACATGCTGCTGGAAAATTTCAGATAGAACTCCTAAAGAATGCAACTCAGTGCCTTTAAGAAATTGCTAATCTGAAGTTAGAAGAAATCAAATAAACCAGATATTTTTGAATCACTGCTGTTTTTTAGGAAGTTACCAGTTCATTTGCTATAGTTATACTGCTGAGCAAAGAGACAGTTCAATAAATCAACTCAGGCTTGATGGATTTTACAAACCATTGCAATGAGTGCATGGAAGAGGAAAGAAATCTCTTAGTATTCCCTCTTTGACAAAAGGATATGCAAAAAGCCTGAATGGATGAACGGTTGATTAATTTTACCAGAAATTTTCTTGACAGGCAGAAATGTGTTTTTGCATTATCATGTTTGCATGGGGATTTTTTGTAAGTTATGAATTATTACATATAACCTTACACCTGAGACTTAGCTGGCTAAAAGAGACAGCTCCTGGTCAGTGTATATATGGTTGTAATGTTTCATATGTTTTAATTCATCAGTCTGGCAAGTCAGCCGTTTGCTTCTTTCCACTTGCTAATCAGTCAACAGTGAAATCAAATATTGTGTGTGACTAAATGAACCTTGTAAATGATGTGGTATGTTGTGTCTTTTTCAGTATTTTTAATTGATTTACAACTATGGAGAAATCAGATGAAAGTTCTTAGCCTAGAATCAGAAAGCAGGATAATATAAAGCAGAATAAAAAAGTGTATCACAGGCTATGTCCACAAAGCCTATTGATTAATAAGAAACAGTTCTTCTTTTCCTGCTGTAAGTTTCTGAAGTAAATAATGTGTTAGATTGTGTATACTGCATTGTACTGTAGTATGGAGATATTTCCTTTTAACTTTGTACACATTTTGTGCCTATTTTCTGTAGGTGATATTTGCTTATAAATGTGGTGCATAAGGAGGTCCTTTGCTTTTAGGTGTTGGATAACCATGGTCTCAAAATAAGAGACTTCCCTCTGCATTCAGTTTTCCCTCTGGAAAAATATGTACATACTTATTTCAACCTTTAAAATGATCTGCTGAGAGTACATTTCAACATAGTGCAAGTACCTTTCCCTATATTTCTCTACTTGGAGCAAAAGTCATAGTGTTATGATTGCAAGTTTTCTAGTTTGTCCCTTCAATTGTTTTACAGAGGCAGAGTTTGAAAGACACATTTGAAAAAGGAGGTGGCATTTAAACCTTTAAACTTGAAAATCACAGCTATATGTATTGCTCTATCTTGCATTTTTACCAACTGAAAACTACTTACCCTTCAACTGCCAAAAATGCTCAAAAATGGCAGCTTTGTCCTTATCAGTCACGGATTTTTTATTACAGAAAACATCCACTAACAATGAGACAAATTACAAGCACTTTAAATTTCTTCTCCTAAAGATGGAAATAAATAAGCACTTTCATGTTTATATCACTAAACTGATGATGTACATCCATTCTTTGATTCCTATGCTGCTGCAAAACTTTTTTTCTACTAGATTTTGAGGTCACAGCAATCTAATGTCATTTCACAGCACCTTTCGTCATTTCAGTGCACACACAACAGTATGCAGACCACTGCCTAGGTTAATGTCTTTAGGCTATGTCCTCAGTGTGGCCTTATCTTGTGCAGCAGTGGCAGTGCCTTAACAGAGCTTCATCTCCAGCCCTTCTATCTGTTAACTTCTCTGACTATTTGTACACACACCCCACCAACACCAGGGAACATTTTTGACTGTTTTATTTCAGGCAGTTAGTTGTACACCTCAGCATTCTGGGGAGTCTGCCTTTCTTATGGATAAGAATTTGTGTTTCTTCAGGTGGGTGGCAGTGATGGACACTGAGGGTAGGTATTCCAACTGGAGGAAGAATGTTCTAAGCCAAATGGGCCATTACAATATCCTTATATTACACTGATATCGTAATGTCCTTTAAGATGCATTAAGATACCCCAGCTACTAAATTCAAAGCTATCTCAGCTAGTTCTGTAAATGGGGAATAAGGGAACTGTAGTTTGGCAGTTTAGCTGAGCAACATTTTTATATCTCAATTTTATGAACGAGTTGAGTCTTTCCTGGAAATCATGTGCTGTGCTAAATACACACAAAACGTGGACATCTGTGTAAGTTCTAGTTAATCACATGTCAAAAATGCAATTAAAACCTGTTTAGCTGCAATGTGAATTCATAAAGAGCAGATCATTGTTAAGACACTATGATGGAATGTACCAGTGCTGTACAAAAGGCACTGTTTACAGTATAAGCCTGGCTAAATATGCCTTCATTGAACAAAGCATAATAATTTTTTTATTATTATTGTAGGAGAATCCTTCTTTCTTCTTGGCTTTTTTTTCTTTTAGCTATCTGAATTTTATGAAAATAATAGCCCATAAAAGCACATCCATCACCAGTAGTAAGGTGTGATGGAGTAAGGAGCTCAGTTATAAACAGGCGTTGATTGCATTATTCCATATGCAGTGATTCACAATGCTATAGCATTTCCTGTTCAAAATCTTTCTATGTCAAATTTGAGATGCCGAAAGTTAAACATAAGGTGTGACTGGGGTTGTTATAGAGCAAGATAGCAAGGCTCACAAATTCCCGTTCTCCTGCTCTTTTGTTTAGGACCCAATAGGTATTTCTCTTTGGAAACTTTAGACATAAAGATATCAAAACTAGCTGCTACTTTGTTCTTTTCAGAAGACTGATAAATATCAGTGTAGAAGAGCTGCTATTTTGTCATCAAAAAGCACAACAGAAAAATGCAGTCTTTCTTTACAGAAAAGACAGTTTTGTAGAGCATTTTCACCAGTTTCGTTGATAGAAAAAAAGAGGTAAAACAACAAATACACTTTTTTGTGTTTCTGGAATCTTATAAACATCATACTAGTTATACTGTTCTTTCAATTTTTAGTGACCTTACCTGAAAACTTTTTTTAAAAAATGAGTATTTTTCTGCCCTTTTGTTTTTTTTAAAGGAGGGGGCCTTGTAATTAGCTGGATTTACAACAAATGGCACACAGACTGTTAGCTCTGCATGTGTGCTATAACATTGGTGTTTACCCTATTATATTGCAATTTAATATGTCATAAAGTTTTATCAGTGATCATATAGAAATAAACTAGAATGCGGAAGAACCAACCATGAAATATTAAGAGAATACAGTGTAAAACAATATGTATTGACTTCTGTGTTGTGATAGTTGCATCAGTTGTGAAAATTATAATGGGGTACAATATTCCTCATTTATATTTTCTGATGGTTGGGTATTTTTAGCAAATGAGTTGTCAGCAGAAAGGCTTCATTAGACCCATCAGGGTATCTGCCAATGAATAACGAATTCCAAACTGTACTGACAGTTTCCTTGAGCCAAAATGATGGAGCACCTCTGACAAAAGCCATATTGTGCTCTCCATTTGAGGAGTGTGAAGAACAAAAGAGACAGTTCGTTCTTAATTTGGTCAGGTTAATATTGACACGGTTAGCTTAGAAGAGTCAGAAGTGTGCGTAATGTACACTTGCAGTGATCACTTGAGTAATTGGCTCTTGGCTTCATGAATCAGAAAGTATTGAAAGAGACAGAATTTACAGATTCTCTTTGAATATTTCTTGGAGACTTTTCTTGTTTTAAAGGAGCATCCAAGTTTATAGTTATGGTAACTACTAAATTTTAAAAAGAGATTTCTGTAAGAAAATCGAGTTTCAGAGAAAGAAGTTTCACAATATATACCTTAGATAAAATGATATTTCTCAACAAAAATACATGGCCATGTTCAAAAATCCTTCAAAAGTCTGTGGATTTCTTAAACTTAAGGTGCAGAAAGGACTCCTTTGCTTTTAAACCCCTTCTAAGAGAGGAGTCTAGGTGCAGTTGAATCCAGTCTTAGCCTTGGATTGTGTCAACAGTTTAAGGAATTACAGAGGTATGATTGAACAACTTTTGTCCCACAGGTTTTAATGACTGGCAAAATGAGAATATTTGTATAAAATTAATAATTTATTTTCTACAAATGATCAGACGAAAGATCAGAACTATTTGCTACACAACATAAAAGTTAAAAACTACTAGCAGTATGATATAAGATAGGATAGGATAGTGCACCATATTGAAGCAATTATTGAAACAATTATATCAAGGCTAGCAAAAAGAAATAATTATTAAGTAGAAATTTGGTGTAACTCACCCATACCAACACTGGAGGGGAGATCTCTCTCTCAACCTTAAGGAGTATCCTTGGAGGGCATCCCCAGCCAAGGGAGGAATCTCCAGAAATACACCCCAAGAAGGGTTATGTTAGAAAAATCAAACTGTATGAAAGGGGACTGGACTTTTATAGTATAAGGTGATTGACTGCTAGTCACAGATCTATGAGCCAGCAGACTAGTTTATCTGTCACATCCTGTTTCAATATCAGGATGTGTATTTTAAGTCTGGTGAACCAGGATGGTCTTAGCATACTTTAATACGAAGACAGCACCTGCTTGCATTGTGTAGGTTTTCCTGCCACCGTTATGACACTAAATTTCTCCAGTAGTTTTATTACTGTTACCTATGCAAAATATATTTACTGCTAGATTCTGTTTATTTCAAGTACATACATTTCAAGTATACTTAAAATCCATTTTTTGTTATAGGTGACTTATGTCAACTAATAATGTTTACATATGCTGTGTATTTGCAGTACACTATGCAAATATTAGTTAACGCTTAAGCTAGCACACGCTAATAAAGTGAAGAAAACTAGTATAAGAATGACTAGTTGACTGACCTTTGTCAACGTTTGGCTGTGTCAGTGTATTTCCTGCCATAATTCATCAACAGCATATTTTACAGTGCTCGTAATTAATTTGGGACATAATTAATTTAGGATTTGTTAAGCTGTAATTTCAGCTTAACAGTTGAAATGATTTGCATTTTTTCACTCTGGAAGAAAATGTTTTATTTTCTGTAAGCATTTATAATATGTGCAACATTCTGGTTTTTGCTTAGGTTAGCAAATTTGTGCAAGAGTCCATATGTCTGCAAGTCTTTCAATATATAGGCTTTGGTGGTTTATAAGGCTTTCTGATTTGCAACTGTCTTTATTTATTTGAATGTTTGAATGCTTATGAAGGGAGGATCAAAATTATGTTGATACTAGTTTAAAAGAGTAAACTTTAGAGATACTTGGGAGGAAGGATGGAATTAAACTCTTAAAAGAAATTATTACCTAAATTAATAATATTAACTAACAGTAATAGAATTACCTAAAATTAATTATTAATTTTAAGTTTTGATTAATAGCCTAGTCAACAAAAAAATTTATGAAGTAGGCTCATGATGTGTAAGACAGTCAGATCTGGCTTTTATTCAGTAGCTTAGTTAACAGCATTTTATGGCAAACTTACTCTTTGACCTATTCTTGTAAAAAGTTCTATTTGCCTTGTATTTAATTTCTGGATGTGCTTAATGAAGTAAAAGATTATTGGAAACATTTATTGTTGCTTATTAAAATTATTTTTATGGGAAAATTGAGTAACTTACATTCTAAGGTATTATTTGAACATTAATTATTGGTTAGTAGTAGTAATGGGAGAAGCTTGCATGTTATTCCTCATGCCACAGAATGAGGAATTGGGTTTTATACCTTTGCAGAATAGTGACTTTTTTGTCAGAAAGTTTTTCTCATTGACAGGCTATGGAGTCAAGTAATAAATGGGATGTGATCAGCATAATTTTGCTTTTCTTGGACTGTGACTTGATGTGCCTTAATAATTTTCTCAGTAGTATAATCAATTGTATGTCAATGTAAAGCATCTCTTGCCCTCTTGCACTACTAAATCCTCAAATAGTTAACGTCTTCTTTAAAAATGGTTTCTTTCGATGTGGTATATGGTACTGGCACACCTATACCCATTTTCATGCTGCTCTGAGCAATCTCTCATCAGTGGATAGTGTTTTGCACCAGGCAGTGCTGGTCCATTATGAACCCAGTAATAAAATCCTCTGTGAAGTATCTTCCAAAACCCTGTTCATTAGTGCTAACATTATAAGGAGAAAACACTGTAGTTAATTTTATGTCTCTTTAAGTTGTGGGATCCGTGAGAGCTGTAGCATTAAATAAGCCTCCAATCCATGCACCAGCATGCTGGAGACACCCTGGACATAGAAGACGTTTCCACCTCTTTATCATTTTAGCTATGTAAGGATTTTCTTACAAGGAAACAGCTCCATTCCTGATTTCTACTGCCAGATAGAAAGAATGTTAACACGAGAACTTCTTGCTGCAAGACTCACAGGTGAAGTAATTGCTAGTACCAAGTGGATACTGTCTGCAGGCTTCTCTGGTACACTTACCTGACCAGGTTTATTTTGCACCAAAGGAATATATGTAGAACAACACAGTCCGAAGGCCAAGCTGGAGAAAAACATGTAGTACGTGAGTGATCTCCTTCTCAGCTTGTACCCCGTGGAGAGGGACAGGTAGCCTGCTCACTTAATCTTTGTGCTTCCCTCAGTCATCAACAGGCTGAGAACCTCAGGAATTAACAAATACACACCGAATAAGTAAGTTTGAGAGCATGGAAGAAATTATGAGAACCTGAAGTACTTTGATCAGGTGATCATGTAGGTATAGGTCCATTATTGTTAATATTAATGTGGCCCAATGTGAAGCTTTCCAGTCCAATTGCTCCACCAGGGGTACATGTTTGGCAACTTCCCACTTACAGCAGGATACTACTGGATCACCTGCTGTTATCAATTCCTCAGTGTTGCTTTTCACTGTATGATGTACATTAGCAAAAAAAAAAAGGGTACAAGGCAAATGCAGATTTTATTATCCTCAGGGGCTTTACCACGACCATTTATCTCCTTGGTTCCTGCTCTGACTTGTAGAACTGACATTGTATGGCATTTCTTGCCACACCCTTGTCATAACCATTCCAACTGCTAAGCATGTGAATGTTGTGTCTTGTTCCATTCTATTCATAGTCTTTCTCTATGATGCCCTAGTTGTTCTTAGCCTTAGACTCTAGAAATATACCTCTGATTGCCCTACATGTACATATTGGCTTTCAACGCCAGAGTAGGAAAGAACTCTG
>VZRE01005211.1:55275-89384 GCA_013396775.1 Cephalopterus ornatus | reverse complement strand
AAGGGAAGGTGGAGGGGAGAGAAGGGGAGGAGAGGGGAGGGGACGGGAGGGGAGGAGGGAAGGGGGAGAGGAAGGGGAGGAGAGGGGAGGACAGGACAGGACAGGAGAGGACCTTGTGTGTTTTGAATGTGACATTATCAATGCATGTAACTGCACCTACATGTACTATGCTTAGCATAGGAGTAAGTGGATGTTATAGGTACATTGCTCAAATTTAGACCAAAGAGTAGGGAAAAGTACTGAGTTTTATGGAGGAATTAGGAAAGAGTCCATACTGGAGCAGTTCATGAAGAACTGCAGCCCATGGGAGGACTCAGACTCACACTGGAGAAGTTTATGGAGAACTGTCTCTTGTGGTAGGGACCTCACACTGGAGCAGGGAAAGAGTGTGAGGAGTCCCTCCCCAGGGAGGAAGGAGTGGCAGAAATGTGTAATGGATGAACTGATGTAAACCCTGATTTCCCAGCACCACTGGGCAGGAGAGAAGGTAGAGAAAACCAGGAGTAAAATTAAGTCCAGGAAGAAGGGAGCGGTGTTGGGGAAAGAGTTTTAAGATTTAATTTTTATTTTCTGATTGTCTGATTTTGATTGTTAATCAGTTAAACTAGTTTCCCTAAATTGAATCTGATTTGCCCATGACAGTAACTGATGTGTGATCTCTCCTTGTTCTTATCTTGACCCATGAGCCTTTCATTATATTCTCTCTCCTCTCTATCCAGCTGAGGAGATGAGTAGTGGTCTCCTAAAAACCATTCAGGTTCATCCCCACCCTGGTATTCAAAGAACAGCCTCCTTCAGAGTATCTTTTTAGTTATTTTCTCAAATGGATTTTTTTAACTTGGAAATCAAATTGAGAGGGAAGGCTTTTATCTGTATTGTAAAGGAAGAAGAAAATATTTGTATTTATTTAATATAAATTAATTTGAGAACTATATTTACACTTACATTCAGGATAAATTTTAGACTAAACATTTTTTTAGATATTATTTTCTTTATCTTTTTGTTTTGGTTCAGCTGAGATGCCCATTTCCCACATGTATTTCCAGCCTGACATTGTGTTTTCTTAACATAAGCAAAGAAACTGCAAATGTGTCAGTGTTTAAAAATTTAATTGGATCTATTTTTGAATCTTAGTTTGACTGTATAGTGCCCAGAGGGAGACACAGAAATGTCTTTAAATAACCTAAAATAGTATTTCTATTCATAAAAATGTCACGGCTTTACAGTCCAGTATCTCACAGCTAGCTCTGCAGGCTAAAAGTGAGTGCAAGTCTCAAGGGTACAATCTTCTTCCCAGTGGAACAAAGTGTTTTGCTAAGGCCTTACAGAACCAAAAGAAAAAAAATAAATCACCAAAGAAGGGAAAGATAGCTATAACAAAAAAAAAAAAAAAATTACTTTTAAGCTTGAAACAGGTTCATGTATGGTGGGAAGACAAGAGTTTAGGGATTGTGTTTTGGTACAGAATTAAATTTCCTTTGACAATGTGCGTTCTATAAATAAGCCATTTGAAGTTAAGGAACATTACTATAAGAAAAATCCTATCAAGCTGAGCTAATGGACAGTTAGAGCTGCCAAAAGTGTTTACAAGGTATAATGGTATACCACAACATGTATAAAAGAATCAGGGATGCCATCTCTACGTAGGTGGTATCTACCTGCCCAGTTTCTGTGATGTCACTACAAAGACAATAGGGAAAATGAAAAAACCCCAACCAAACACAAAACACCCAGAAGAAAGATTTGTCTCATTTCTCTTCTTCTTCCACTCCTCAATGAGAAATAACATAGGAATGACACCTTCTCTTTCAGCAAATTTCATCATAACATTAATCTTTAAGGCACCCTGACTCTTGTTCTTTTTTTCCCCAGTCTTGAGCCAGCAACTAGGTTGTATACAGAGGGTTTTTTAATTCTGGTTCAATTTCCTTCTCTTTAAGTTTCTATGTATAAAATAGTATTGATTTCTTTCTCATTACATCCAACTATGTTTCACAGGTGTTTTAAACCTTCTTCCACCTTCAGGCTTTATTTGAACTCTTTATAGCAGCCCTTGCTACTAGCTGGATCTCACACACTGAATGAAGGCAGACTTGGCTGCTTTCAGAAGCCTTACTGGTAAATAAACAAAATCAAGTACCAGAACTAAAATGAACCAGAAAAGATCGGGGAAAAAAGACAACAAAAAGCACCACAATGCAGACAGACAAATGAAACTTCCAACAGATAAACATGAGACTCAAGGGAGTTTGAGGGAGGAGTTTAAAACCTAAAAAAAAAAAATTCAGTTTTTTAAACAAATCATGGGTAACCTGAAATATATGAAAAAACCACCTCACTAAGTAAGGAGTGGATGCCAGTAGGATGGAAGACATCTGGAAGGTAACATATTTTCTGACAAGCATCCGTTCACTGGAAAACAAGTTGATGTTTTTAATAATTTCAGCTAACTCTGGCAGAAGAGTTGAACTATAAATCCATAATATGTGAGGAATGCAAAACAAGAGAGGATTTAAATCTAGGAAAAGAAAAAGAATAAATTATAAAGTCTTAAGGCTTACGGGAAAAAAGTCAAAATTGAAAGAGTCTCAAATAAATTTGAGATTAATTAATAGCTATTTAGAAAACTAGTCCTTGAGAAAATCTTTGTGAATGAGGGTTGGTTTGACTACCCTGAACATTATGCATTAGCTACACTAGGGCTTTAAAGCATCAAAAGTATTAAGAGAGCAAGATACACTGGGTTCTCAGAACAGCACATATGGTGGTACATTTCACTTGAATCTATGAATTAAAAAACACCCAGGCCACAATCTAAGCACTGGCACACGGCTGTTTATTTTATCAAATTATTAGCATGGACATTGGTACCATTATGGCCCATGACAAACTAGCAGTCTCCCACAGGTGTTTTCATTTGTGGTTGTCAGCTTAGGTGCTGCCATGCAACGTAGCTGTTCAGACATGAGTCACACCATCCTACTGACCTGAAGGGCTGTCAAATAGTCTCTGCCCTGTTCTATTTGCTAGTGTAGGTATAGTATTTTTGATACACAGAATAAGACAATGACCTATCTCCACCCTAGGAATAAGGCATGAACAATAGAAAAGAATGTAAAAACTGTGGAAAAGGAGGAAGCTCCACAGAAATTCCCATGGGAATAATGATCATTGCATCTGAAGATAAAAGGTTTGTTATTCTGAATAAAATCAGAAATCTTGTTTAATTTTGGGGTTTTTTTTTTACCGTTGTACAGAGGTGCACAAGCTGGTCTTTATCACAATTTTTTGCAGTAGCATTCAAATAAAAGATGACGAAAAATAGGTAGGTAAAAAAATTTGCTTGTTTACACCAACTATAGGCCTATAAGAGCTATATTTAGAATATATACCAAAATGCAAAATGAAACAGTTTGTAAAGCTGAGAGTTCATGACCAAGGAGACTTGTTTGCCTCTAATACATAGACTAGGAAAGCATCGAGTCACTGAGAATATTTTATCTAATGTTATAGGAAAGCAAATTACCACTATCAATGATCACTATAGGAGAAGAAGCCATCAAAAAAAGTGAAATTAAGAAACATTTATAATAAATAACACAGAGAAATGTGTGTCTAATCAAAGACCCTAAAATTTTCAGATGCAGGTGTTAAACAAAAATTTTCAGAAGTAACTGGGACCGACTACCCTCACTGAGTGTCCCATCTTCTGATAAGAGTTTTGAAACTCAAGAGGCTTCCAGTTAACTTTCTTCCAACTCCCATTTCATATTTTCCAGACTGATTGTTGTTTGCCTTCATGAGCTATGATTATGCAATAGGAATCATAAGGAGCTCAGCTCTTCCAAATCCAGAAGGCAGAACAAAGGGGATTTTTTCTCTGCAGCCAAGTAATCTAACATTTTGCACAGTATTTTGTTTTGATTTGAGAACTACACTCTTAGTTTCAGAGGTCAACTATGTTGATCTTTTTCTTTTTTAGGCAAAAATGTCCAATAATCCTCTTTGGTTATCTGAGCTCTGCTTTTTCTAAAACTGTTTTTTGCCACAGAGAGATAAGTTATGGCTGATGCCTTAAGCTACAGAAGGCCAAGATATGTTTTGTTCAGTCTGTAGGACACTAGCAGAGGAGCAATGCCTGTAGCTGTTACTCCTTTTCATCTGTCCTGTCTTCTTGATACGTTTGTGAGTCATGTTGAAGTCTCAGAAGTGCTTGGTGTCTTCAGACAGTTAAAGAAAGTGCTGTTTGGGGTCCAGATGTTACATTTGTATTTCACTGGAGAAAACTCAGCTTGCTGATCCTGTTAGTGTGATCGAGTGGTATATCTTTCTGTTGAGACAGAAGTTAAAAGGACAATCAAGTGGAGAAAGGAAAAAAAAGAAAAGAAAAAGACCCCTCAAAGACCATTATATGATACATTAAAACTAAGCTAATTTTCAGGACTTTTTATCTCATTTGCTGGGGAAAAAAAAAGTTGTCACAATAAAAGTCCATCTCTAAATTTGCTGCCTTTTGTTTTCTCTTTCTCATACCTCAATAACTAAGCCTATAAACTCTCCATATTCTTAAACAAACCTGCTTCTTATAACTAATGTTTCAAGCTTTAAACAGTTTGTTCAGTTAAGTTTAAAAACTATGCTTTTGTTTCTATTATGCCACACGGAGTTCTTCAGTTAAACATGAATTTTATGAATTGAAAAATATGAACATAGCTATTTGTCAATATATTTCTACATTTACAGTCAAGACATTAATTTATCTATGTAATTTAAATACACGTTCATATGTATACACACACGTACACAGAGTTTCCTCACTGAGATAATTAAGCATTATAAAAATGCATTAATAAATAGACATATTATATAACTAATTTTCAAGGTAGCCTGCATGAAATGAAACATACCTTTTCTGCCTTTCACTCTATTATGCATACTTATTAAGAAGTTTATAAGAGAGATATACTGCTGGTCTTCTCCAAATTCTTACTGTAATAGCTTAATTTAATGATACATTACAGTTTTTTACAGAAAGGCAGTGATTTTTATTTTTTTTAACTGGCATGATAGGGGACTTAAGTGATGTAAAATTCCTGGATTTGATACATTTGTGGGGAATGACTTTGTTTTGTCAATATTTTTGCACACAGCTATGCAAGATGTTTAAGGTTTCAGTGGGGATCTTGTTTGCAATGGTAAGCACACTTGTAAAGGCTTAGAGCATTGGATGTATCTTCCTTTTTATCTTCTGTGGTTTTTGAGTGTTTTCCCCACTGGACATCTTATAGAGAGTAAATATATGTAATAAGCAGATACTTCGATGCTCTATTCAGTGGAGCATTCAGACCAATTTAAAGAATGCATTTCTATTTCTCTTCAAGTGCTTTCTTTATTCATTCTCCATATGAGTTAGATGTTTTCACTCTCCTTATAATCAAAGTAATGAAACAGTCACTTTCAGAGCACAAGTAATTTCTAACTAACATTTACAAGAGCTCAGATGAATCTCTTATTTTTCTCCTACTGAATATGTTATATTTCTGTCTCAGACACGAACACATCTATGCTGTTATTATAGATAAGTTACATGTATAAGTTATATATAAGTTATATATATGTTATATATTAGTTATGTAAGTTATATATCAGTTAGGCAAAATTAATCCCACTTGAATTTTTTACAAAAGTCTCAGAAAGTGTTCAGCATCACACTTGGGGTGTTGAGTTACTAGAACTGACAACAGCAGTTTCTAATTTCTTTCTTTTGTTAAGATTAAAATGATGTGTAGGCTTTGTCATAAATCAGTCAGGGTTGAAAATGGTTGATTACTATCATCTTTGTCTAATAATAAGCTTCAAATGCTCATCTTTGTGGGTCTGAGATTCAGAAAGTTAAGAGAGGTCAGTTAGAAATAGTATTTTGATTGGTACTGTGTTTGCACAGATTTTGGAGCTTTTTCCTATTGCCATATCAAGGGAAATGTGGCTGTATAAGTGGCAGTACACTGAATACTACTTGTCAGGTAAGTCCTTCACATTATATCTTGTCATAGTTTCAATTTAGGTAATTACTTTTTTCTTTTCTTAACACTTCTGGTAGCTATTTTCTACAATCATATCTAAGGATAGTATTATGCATGTCATAGTAAGATGCTTGGTTATCATTTTACATTTCCTAATAAGCATGAAAAAGATATCCTTTGAAAATGAGGCACAGGTATTTATAAACTGCACTAATCTCTGGATTTTCTTTCTGAATGTGTTTCACCTAGGAGATTTTTTAAATCTGGAAGGAATGACCTTCATATATCCAGCACTGTCTCGTTTTTTAATTGCTGGTGTGTTTTTTTCCTCACAGTAACAAGTAAGTAAGCTTTATTTTTGCGTCTGAGCAAGTACACCTTAAAAAGCGTACAGCATTAAGATTACCACAGCATTTAGATCTCAGACTCCTTGTCCTTCTGACATATGTTGCAGACTTAAAAGCATAAAGACTTAATGGGACAAATCAGAGCATGGAATCATTCTCCTTTTCTGTGTACTTTAGTGCAATAATTGACACACAAGAAATAAGTATGTATCATAGAATCATAGAATGGCTTGGGTTGGAAGGGACTTTAAAGATCACCTAGTTTGAATCTCCCTGCCATGGCAAGGACATCTTCCATTAGTCCAGCTTGCTCAGGTCTCCATCCAGCCTGGCCTTGAACACTTGAAAGCATGGGGAATCCACAGCTTCTCTGGGCAATCTGTTCCAGCACCTCACCAGCTTCACAGTGTAAAATGTCTTCCTTATTTGGAATATGAATCTCTTTCATTTTAACACATTGCCCTTTGTCCTCTCACTGCAGGCGTCATTAAAAAGTCTTTTTTCTCTCATTCTTGTAAACTGCTTTGTAGTTTTGAAAACCCACAATCATGTCTCTCCTGAGCCTTCTTCATGATGAGTAGCCCCAACTCTCCCAGCCTGTTTTTCATATGAGATATATTCCAGCCCTCTGATTATTTTTGTGGTCTTCCTCCAGACCTGCTCGAACAGGTCCATGTCTTTCTAATATTTGGTGCCCTAGAGCTGGTGGCAGTACTCCAGACAAGGACCTTATGAGTTGTGGAGTAGTAGGAAAGAATCACCTCCCTTGACAGGCTGACCATGCTTCTTTTTACACAGGATACAGTTGGTTTTCTGGTCTCCAAGTGTACATTGCTAGCTGACGTCCAGTTTTTCATCCCCCAAGACCATCTCTGTAAGGCTGCTCTCAAGCCGTTCATCCTGTATTGATACTGAGGATTGTCATGACCAAGGTGCAGGACCTTGCACTTGACCTTGATGAATTTCATGAGGTTCATCTGGCCCCACTCCTCAAGCCTGTCAAGGTCCTTCTATATAGCATCCCTTCCCTCAAATGTATGATCTACACCACTCAGCCTGCTGTAATCTGCAAACTTGCTGAGGGTGCATTCTATCCCACATGTCAGTAATAAAGTGCCATTACCAATATGGATCCCTGAAGGACAATGGTAATTTGGAAGTAGAAAATATTAATTTCTTTCTGTTTCTTCTGAGTATCTTAGAATGGGGGTAAATTTATAACACTGCTCTGGAAATATCCACATAATCACCAACTGGGCACTTGCCCAGTTTAGATGGCATAATGCAATGATAGAGAAAATAACTTTGTCTCAGGAGCCTTTTGCAACAGGATTAATTAGCTCAGGTGGATTTGTGATTTGTGTTTTGGTATACCTGGTTTTCTTCTAGTTCAACAATTAACAAATCTAGAACCTAACTTGTGTATTTGTGAGCAATGCTCCCTTGTATGCTGTTGAGGACACCATACATTCCATTAAATTCTGCATTTTTTTAATAAGAATTTTTCTCATATGAAAATTTATATGGTCATCTTGTCCATTGTATGCCAGCAAGTCTAATGTTTTTGTTTAGTGTATAAGCTATGCAGCATGCAGGAATGTATAAGAAGTAGAAAAGTTCTAGGGAAAAGATCTTCCTTTTAAATGGCTTTCAGAAAACTCTCCTGATTTTCCTTTTTTTTTTTTTTTTCCCCCCCTTCCACAGGCAGAAGAACAACTCAAATAGTAAGGGCCTCAGTAAATGTAACAGCTCTGGCAAGTTGGTGTCTCTTATAATTTTTCATGATGACAGCTTATAATGACATACACTGTTATGTTGCCAACTCTCATTAGCGTGAGCTACCAGAACGTTAGTGCTGTCATTTTCTTAAACTGCCTTGTTTTTGCTATGGCATGGCATTACATCCTTGTTTTAAATCAAACATCTGCTCTTTGTGTCTAAAACCAAGCTGAAGAATGCTGGTTGTATAATACAGTAAGCAAAAGGCAGTATTTTGCTGTTTATCCGGATGAAGTTGTTGATGTGAAAATGGTATTTTCTTTTCAGCTTTAATGCCTGAACTAAATCTTTTTTGCAATATTTGACACTACTCTACTGTATACAATACTTAGTTGTTTAAATAAATAATAAATTCATTAAGACTTATGAAAAGAAAGCATTAATTAAACTACATTGGAATAGAAATTTTTATTTGAATTTAACTTTCTCTTTTATTTTAATTCACAAAGTTCCTATAAAAGTAATAATTACGACTTGATTCTTATTAATGTCAAATTGACTACCTCATTGCTCTAAATTTTCGGAAATAAGAGAAGTAAAATATACATATTTATTCTAATAAATTGTAATCTTAAAATTCAGTTTTATTCTGTGATTAATGCTTAGGAAATCAAATGAATTTTAATTATTTTATGAAGAAATTACCAGTTAATCCCCTTCTTTCTAGACTATTGTCATCTTCCTACAATTGCCAAGAAGATGTTTCCTGGTTATGTATGGGTAAGAACACTACCTGAATAAGGAAAAAGAACAGAAAATATAATTGATTTTTTAAAGATTTCCAGAAAAACTATTCTCTATAATAATAGTTATTTAAAAAATTAATACTGTTAGGAACAGATAAAATGTGAGAAAAATAAAAAAAAAAACGATTAAAATAATTTGATTTTTTTTTTTAAAGCAGTGAACTCAGTTTTTAAGATCATGGTCACATATGAAATTTAGTATTTCCTTGAGAATACTACAAGAAATGTGATGTCCATGGTATGCACCTTCATGGAAAAAATAATACTCAGATTTATTTAATAGCTACACAATCAATAAAGTGTTATTTCTGGATGAAAAAGGTGGAATGATGTTGAAATTTTAGGATGTCAGCAATAAAAGATCCTTATGGTAGAATTAATTTTAGGTCATTGGGGAGCTGTTAACTGAAGCTGAATTGCTGAAATGTGAACTTTTATGCATGTAGAAAAAGAACAGTTTCAACTGATTTTTTAGTAGGATGGCTTTTTGATGGACAGTCCTCTTAATATACAAGGCTGTAAACTAAAAGTCCTAAATTTAAGCCTTTATTTTATATGTCAGATTTTCCATATAGTTCCATAATCTACAGATTATTTACAGAATATTGGGAAGGAAGGAATTTGAGAGAAGGATTTTGGGGTGGTGGGGGAGGGAAGAAAAAGGAAAAAAAGAAAATAAAACAAAACAAACTCCCATGTTGTCATTTTGTAAAATCCAAGGCAGCTATCAGTAGAAAAAACTAAATTTAGATCTAAAGAAAATTCAAAAAGACATCTTTCAGATGAAGTTGAAGTCTAGCAGCTCTCTCATCACATTGCAGCTCTTCTCCATGATAATTCCTCTCTTTGGGGGAAGAGAATAATAGAATATCTCATCAGAAGGGACCCATTAAGATCATAAAGTCTAACTACCTATTCCTCACACGACTACCTAAAAATAAGGCATACGACTAAGAACATCTTCCAGATGCTCCCTGAACTCTAAAAGGCTTGGTTTCATGACCACCTTCCCTGGAGAACCTGTTTCAGTGACCTACCACCCTCTGGGTGCAGAACCTTTACCTAACGTCCTATCTGAACTTCTTTTGATGCAGCCTCATTACTTGTCCTTGTGTCCTATCACAGGTCATCAAAGAGAGGAGATCAGAACCTTCCCCTCCACTGTCCCCTTGAGGAAGTTGTAGTCTGTGATGAAATCATCCCTCAACCTTCTCATTTTCAAGCTGAACAAAATATGTGACCTAAGATGATCCTCACAAGTCTTGCCCTCAAGTCAATGGCATTTTCAGTTTGACAATTTTGTTTCCTTCTCAGTCTCCCTGTGAAAGTGGACCAATTTCTCACGTCCATTTAGGAATGTAGAAAAAGGAAATACTTTCATCATCCAAGTATTTTTATGATTCCTAAAATTCAAAATCATTCTGTGACAGTATGATCCTTATTTTGTAAAATATGGGAGAAATAATAGACTTTTTCTCAATCTGCATTTGGTGAAGTTGGTGCATCAATTTATGCTGACTTAGTCTAAGAACAATGTCTGTGTAGTCTGTTTATAACGGCATTGAAAAAATGAAGGTGAAAAATTTATCTCTCAATTATGAATTGTAGCTGAGCTACTGTTCAGTGAACTAAAGGCAAGAACAGAAGGCTGGCAACATTCCATCCCCAAGCCAAGATAGTGCTGAAGTGTATTTACTTCCCATTTGTGTCTCATTCACTGATAGCAACAGTGATGCCAAGCTTGCAAAAGTAGCTGCAGAAAGCTGGAAAGAAAGAGAGCTAAAAGGAGCTAAAATTTATAATGACTACCATTTTAAACTAAATACATCTGAAAAGGGTTTTAATATTTATAAGAAGGCTTTGAAAGAGATCAAAATAAAAGCAGAAAATAAGATGTGTGACTACAAAGTGACACACAAAATAAAATATGCCAGCAGAACTCTAAAATGAGAATAACTGTATTTAGAGTGCACTGACTGAAGACCCCACATATATTTCACACAATATACCCTACTTGATTTTAATTCTGGAAGTTTCAGTTCTCCTTAAAGCTGTTATGTAGCTTTTTCTTTTCATACCACTATCTCATGTGTAAACATACATTTATTAAAAAAACAATAATTAAAAAAGTGGGCCCAAGACCAAGGAGGAAAAAATTTGCACCATCAGCATAATATTCTTCTCAGCAAGAACCTCAGGATTCTGGTGACTTGTCATAACTCCCCGGCCCAATTTTTCTTGAAGACAAAAGCTGTAGATCTTGGGACTCAGAGGATCGTTGGAAGTATAAACACAACACTAGAGGAAGACCCAAGTGAGAATAATCTGTATGTATTTCCACTGTATTACTGAATGTTTTGTCTTCCGCATAACTGTAACAATAATAACTCCTTTTGCATTTTGATTAGACTCTTAAGGCCTTAATTAGACTAGTAAAAATTTATTGGTTCCACATAGAAGGCATGTTCCTTTTTACTCTTGGCAAGACTTTGAATGTAACAAGGAAGGAAGGAGAAATTTACTAATGGAGATGCAGGATCTACTAATTCCCTATTTATCACTAACTAGTCCTACCTACATAATAAGGATATTGTCTCACTCCATCCTTCACACTGATTGTCTCTATAGTATAATTAATTTAAGGTTTCTTAATCAGGTTTATAGAAAGCAACAGGTTATCACCCTTATCAAATCAATAGAGATCAAACTAAACATCTCACAGGGACAGTTTTGATTTCTAGGGTGCTGAACTCTATGTTAAGACCAAAGTTAAAAAGTGTTCTGTTGGAGGTGGAATGATTTGTGAAACATAGCTTTTCTTTTCCATTCATGTGCTAAGTACTTTGCAGATATACATCTGTCTGGATTAAAATGGGAAAATATTCTCTGTGAATGCAAAATTAGCTTCAATATTGAGATTTGCTTTAAATGGGATATCCTAAAATTCACTACCTAATTTCAATTCACAGATCATAAGGGTGAGAATTAAGAAGTCTCCTGACCCTTACTGATCACTCATCAATTGAGTTACTTTGATATTTGTTGTTGTGCAACTTTTAGCCTGAGGAATTATTGTTTCCCTGTGCAGCAGCTGCAGAAACAGATGCTAGACTTGGTTTGGTGGCATACATCCAAGAAAACTTAAACACAAAACAAAAATAATTTCTGGCCTGTTGCCAGATGGTTCCACTTTTCCATCTGCTAGAGAGATTTTAATTCACAATCACTTTTTTAAAAAATGTTTTGGGGACTTTGCAATCATATTTCTTTTTAAATGCATGCTTGACTGGCAGCCAAACTTCATTTTGGCAGCTCTCTGTGGTTAGACCACCTTCTCACATTATTGTTGGGAATGCTCACGAGCGAGTAGTTTGGATGAACCTGACTGACATGTATTGTAAACATGGCAACAGGCTCAAGGTCACTCCTGGATGAAAAAATAGTAGAAACTTCCTCTGTTAAGAAAGGATCACACTTGCAAGTTCAGCAATAATATAGAGTCTTTCCAGACACCGAGCACAAAAGTTATGCCTGGAAAAATATTAAAGACACAATGAGAAAAAAATTATTTGCTTTTTAATTAAGACTATAAATACAAAAAATACATTTTAACATTTTCAGAACTAACAAAATAATGAACCACAAAACTATGGCTGTTCAGTAGCTCATTGTGCTAACATAGGAAGGGAGCAACAATATCTCCCTTGTGAATTTCTCAGGGCTCTGTGTTCAATGTCTCCATAAGACCTTGTCGTACAAGCTCTTTGACAGCATTAAAACTGACCACAACAATAAAAATAAATAAATAGATGAAATAAAATCCCATTTAAATTAAAATAAAACAAAATTGAGATTTCCTTTGACTTTTTTTTTTACATGAGTTACATGTAATCTGTTAGCAGTTGTTGTCTACAGTTATTCATGTATCTTTCCAATGTCATAATCACAGAATGCTGTATTTCTGCACATCTATACTCAGACATTGCAGGATGAACCTTGTCTCTTAAAAAAATATTGGGAGTTAAATTTAGTGGCAAAAGTTTGCCTAGATTTTTTGAATATACACATGCTTCTTCAAAAAAAGCATTCTTGTCTGTATACTGGTTTTGAAACTGCCAGGAGTTTTTACTTCCGTTATATTCCTTTGAAAATCTTTCCACTTGCACTCCAACCCCTTCTTCAGCTGGTTCCATGGCCATTCCCTTATGCCATCTAGGTAAGTTTAAAAACTTAACTGGTGTCTACATGCAGGACCTAATAATAAACAATGCTGCTGAAAAATCTCTCCCTTTCAATAGGACTGGATGTTTTGTAAAGAAAAGCCACTATACCTTTCCTGACAGCTGATGACACACCTCTGTCCCAGGTTTTAGAGAGGAGGCAAGAGACAGTGATCTTTTTTTTTAAATAATAACTTGCATTGGTGCAGATGCATGTGAATGCACTGATAACAAAAATGCCTATTCTGATAAAACCCTCACTTTTCTTGAGGGTGCATAGACCGCAACGTATTCATCACTCTTTAGTGTGGGTTGGGATAAGGCAGCGTGGTGACAATGAAGCAGAAGTGGTGATCCTGACATAAAATCCAGAAAGTTTTTGCAAACTACAGTGACAGGATGCCCTCCTGCTCCATTAGCAATTATTCACTGTAGGAGTCTTACCTGTACTTACACATAACAGAGAGAAAAGATATCTTTTTAAGTACTTCAGCAACAGTGGGCAGTAAAATATGATGATAGCTTGCTTTCATGTCAGAAGGTGTTTGAAAACCTCTGAGTTTCCAATTTCTGTAATGATAATGTTAAAATTGAAGTTAACCATAGTGGAACTACAAGAACTGCAGAGAGGTACAGGACAAAATAGGACAGATAAATAACGGACCCATCAGATTCTGTTTGTGCTCCCCCACTAATGTAAAATTTCACTTTGCCACACATTTCAATGTCCTTCTTCTATACTAATCTGTCTTCCAAAGACAGATTAGTTTTGCAAGTTGTAAACTGTTTTTCTGTTACAACTGATAAATCATCTGCAGAGGAAGATTTCTTTATTTCTGACAAGTCCATAAAGAAAAAGAAACAGAAATCATTCTTCCTACCCTGCCAGAAGAGACCATTTGCCCTTCAAATTATCCCAGAGGAATAGTCATAAGGAAATGCAAGTGCTTAATATGTCTTAAGTAGTACTATACATTGCTAAATACTTCCTTGTCAAATGTATTCATTAGAGAAGCTCTTAATCTTATTAAAATAGGGAGATTTCTTCACATTTAAGATTTTTGTATCCCCTCTTTTTGTTCCCTTTGGGATTGGTACTCTTCTAATTTATGGCCAGCTAGACCATTCTGTCTGCCATTTCTACTGTTTTTGTAATGCCTTAAATGATCTCCTAACTATTTTTCTAAGAGTTAACTTAATAATCTCTATTTGCTATAGGTACATGAATGTTTACATATCTAGAATATGCATTTTCTTCTTTATCATCTCTTTTTATTTCAGGGATAACAACATCAACAGTTTCACATCCAATGGATAACTCTTTCATTAGCTCTTGTCTCTTGCATTATCAGTGAAGGGGGAAGAGATGATGACAGACTCACAGAATCACATTGTGCTCGTTTTGTTTGGGATAGAGTTTATTTTCTTCATAGTAGCTAGTAGAGGGCTACATTTTGGATTTGTGACCCCAAGTGCAATGCTGATAATAGAGCAGTGTTTTAGTTACTACTGAGCAGTGCTTACACAGGGTCACGGACTTTTCAGCTTCTCTCCCCACCCCACCAGTGAGGAGGCTAGAGGTGCACAAGAAATTGGAAGGGGACACAGCTGGGACAGCTGACCCAAATTGATCAAAGGGATATTCCATACTACATGGGGTCATGCTCAGCACGTAAAGCTGGAGGAAGAAAGAGGAAGCGGGTGACATTCCAGGTTATGGTGTTTGTCTTCGCAAGTAACTTTTACATGTGATGGGGCCCTGGTTTCAGGAGGTGGCTGAACACCTGCCTGCCCATGGGAAGCAGTGAAAAAATTCCTCATTCTGCTTTACTTGAGCATGCAGCTGTTACTGTACCTATTGAACAATCTTTCTCTCAACCCATGTGTTTTTTTGCTTTTACCTTTGTTATTACTTTCTTTACTAGTCCCTTGTTGGGGGAGTGAGTGAGTGGCTGTATGGAGTTAGCTGACTACCAGAGTTAAATCGCAACATACATAAATCAACAATATTTGTGCAGGCACCCTGCAGGAGACAGAAGCCTGAGTCCTGAGCTGCAAGGAGTAAACTGCAGGTAGAGACCACACTGAAGGAAGCACAAGGGACAATGATAAGGAAGGCAGGAGATGTGCATTCTGGTAGTAGAAGGAGGACTCATACTCTACCTGCATATCTGCAGCTTCAGTTTCACCTGCACCTAGCAACAGGTGAGTAGGAACAGCTCTCAGAATGGAAATACCTGTGTCAGCTGAGGCAGAAACAAGTATCTGCACTGAATACGCTGGCAAATGACAGTGACTGGAGACTATGTCCTGCAGGGGATGGGTCCAACCATCTGCCAACCTGACTTGTTATCCTAGGAGTTCTACTACTTGGTGCGTGCTCAGATGTGGGATGATGATGAGAGATTGCTAAGGTTTTTCCAGTCCTTAGACTATTAGGTCTTGCCGTTCATGATGTGTCCTTGCAGGAAAGGTCAACAGCACTCTGGGATGCATTAACAAGAATATAGCCAGCAGGTCAAGGAAAATGACTCTACGTTGTCCAGCATTGGAGTATCACATTCAGTGCTGGCTTTCCTGGTACAAAAAAGGCACGGGCAGACTGGAGTGAGTCCAGCAGAGACAACCTAGGTCATAAGGGACCATATACGGAGGTGCTAAGATGGGCAGGCTAGAGAAGAAAAAGGTGATGGGGGGGTCTTATTGCTCTCTACAGCTACGTAATAAGATGATGTAAAGAAAACAAAGCAGGACTCCTCTCAAAAATCTGGTAACAAGGCCCAAGCTGAAACACTTAAAAACCTGACTACATATAAGAAAATACTTTTTTTGTCATGTGCGCAATGAAGCTCACAATCTGCCTAGAGAAGCTGTGAAAATTACATGATTAAAGATATTCAAAGCTCCGAATTGGATGAGGGTCTGAAGACCTTAGCTTTACTGGACCAGATTTGAAGAGGCCATTGGAGCCTATGACCTTCGTATGTCCCTTCCTACCTGAAATATTCTGTGATCCTATGATTCCACCTTCTGCTTTCTAATTTATACACCACCTATGGCTATTCTCAAAAATATAACTTAGGTTGGAGAATGTCTCTGTGTAAGTTACCTTGACTGTGTATAATGGCATTGCACTACAGTTATGTCGATTAGTTGTTCAGTTCTTAGCCTCCCAAGAAAAGTTTCCACATATCTTGCAGGAGGTATTGTGTGACTTCAATGTAGAAGTTCAAATTTATTCTTTTGTTGTGTTATAGGTAAGAATGAGTGAGCACACCGAATAAACTGTGTGTTTAAATCTAATCTGACTACCTATCTAGTGTAAATATTTTTGCCTGCAGGTTTTGTTACATCCTAGTTGAAGCTAATAGTGACTGCCTCCTCATTCACTTAAATGGACAAAATGCTTAAACTATGTATGGAATTGCTTCTTTCTAACCATGTTCGGAGAATTGTCCTCTGATATTATGAGTCTTGTGTTTGCTGATAAGAAACAACTCAAATTAGGAATTTCACAAAAAAGCAGATGTTCTTCTTACAGGCCTACTCAAGTCAGCAAAACAACTAAGATTAATGCACATAAATAAATATCTAATTATAATTTTCTCTTTTACACGGATGGCTTAATTCTACTAAAACCATGAATTAAACTGTGCTATCCCCTTCTAGCTACATATTAAAATGTTCCAAAATGCAATTTGTTATTTCACTTTTTATAGATATTAACCTTATTATATTATAAATCATATTATATGTAGAAGTATGTATATATATACATACATGCAGACATATACGTACAATATTTATTTAGTAAGCCATTTCCAAGTTTTTTGGTTTTGGTTTTTTTTAAACATAACACCCATTGGTGACTTGCAGACCAATAAATATATAAAATAACATTAGCTTATTTGATATAAAATTTCTCCAAAAATAGCGTCGGAAACCGTTTTCCCAAAGGTAAAATTGATTTAAGTGTCATTTCTAGAACAGTGTATCTCTATGCCATTTTTAATACCAGCTAGAGATCTTGCAAGTCTGATCCTAACCTGCTTTCTGTTAAATAAACATGCCTCCAGACACTACTAATGCATAAATGTAAAGTGAACTTCATCATCATGATGGCCATTTATCTCAGAAAAGTGCTTGTGTTTGTAATGATTGCAAATTGTTCCCTAAAAAGAGATATTTTTATGAAACCTGTTCTCAAATCTCTTTAGCCAGAGAAAATGTTGGACTCATAGCTGTTTCATATGGTGTTGTTTTGTATATTATCATTTGGCATGATTGTGTTCTAGCAAAGTCTGGGTTTGGAGATAGAAGGACTGCTACAGTTTTGATCTGATATAAATAAGAATTAAAACCATACAAACTGCAGAGTATGCTATTTTCTTCTACCTAGCACAGTAGATGCAACACATCCCCACAGTATCATTCACTAGATTTACACATTCTCTGGAATTTTTTATTACCCGTAGAAAAGAAACATTTTTTCGTGAACTGCCTAAAAATGAAATACTTGCAAGGCTTCGCTGGAAAGTTGTAGCAAAGGGAGAAATGATATTAGATATTACAGAATAGTCCTCATGGAAATGTGTTAAGTAGGTCACTGAACCGAGATCTCACCAGTGTTCTTCTCAAGTTTTGCTAGGTGAGTCTGGCAGGGAAAGCTTCCATTTCAGGCTGCGATATCTTCATTCATATGACTAAGTATAGGTGTCTACAGGCAGGCCAGTTTTTGGTTTTCCAGTTTAGTTCCTGAAGATCCTGTCTGTTTAGCTGGTAGAGGTTGGTTAGAGATCCAGCTCTTGGCCATATAGATGATATGGGCTCCAACATTAAAGACTAAAAAGAATCACCATGTTAGATGCTAATTTAACTTCTAGGCACAGCAGTCTCAATTTAGTAGATAACACATAGGTCACCAAAATAGTTGAAGCTAACCTAGGATATCCTATCTGTCCCACAGATGCTGCTAAAAAGTGAACAAGTCAATAAAAGAAGACAATAAAAAATGTTTCTATAAATACATAAGCAACAAAAAGGAGGGCTAAGGAAAATCTTAATCCTTTATTGGATTCAGTCAAAATACAGTGGCAAAGGATGAGAAAAACACCAAGGTACTTAATATCTCCTTTTCCTCAGCCTTTAGTAGTAAGATCAGTTGTTCTCTGGATGCCCAGCTCTCGGAGCTGGAAGACAGGCACAGGAAACAGAATGAACACAACCCAAGAGAAAATGCTCACCCCCCTGCTACACCATTTAGACACACAAGTGTGAGGGGCCTGATGGATCCACCCAAGGGTTCCTAGGGAGCTGGCGGAAGCATTCACCAAGCCACTTTCCGTCATTTGCCAGCAGGTTAATAGTGCTAACCAGTTAGGTCCCAGCTAACTGGAAATTAGCAAATGTGATGAACATTGCCAGGGAGGGCCAGAAGAAAGATCTAGGGAATTAAAGGCCTGTCAGCCTGACTTCAGTGCTAGGAAAGGTCATGGAGCAGAACACCTTGAGTGCCAGCATGTGACAGGTATAGGACACCCAGAGGATCAGGATCAGCTATTATGGGTTTACAAAAGACAGGTTCTTTTTGACTCTCCTTCTATGAGAAGCTGACCCATTCAGTGGATGAGAGAAAGGCTGTGGATGTTGTCTACCTGGACTTTAGTAAAGTCTTAGACATTGAAGGGGAAAAATCAGGGTACCAGCCTTCTAGGTACCCTCTACACCAACCTCTACGAGGACATGGAGAAAACCACCTTCTGGTTCCAGGTATTGGTAAGCACAGCTCGGGCTGTTTTTCCTCTGTCAACACACTGCTTTTTAACAGTGCTGCCCTCCAGGTGCTTCTGCAAGCTCCAGCTTAAAAATGGTTCTCGTAGAGCCCTTCTGATTGAAATGATGTTTGGGGTGGAGCAAGGTGAGGTGGGCACCTTCCTGAGCATCAGTTAGGCAAAGACAAGTGTTACCAGCAGCAGTTACCCTGGGACCTGATGCAGCTGAAGAAGTCATTGCAAGAATAAAAAAAGGAAAGAGAGAGAGTTGAATAAACTCCATGAAACTCAAGTGATGCACAGTACCATTGCTCATCTCCCACTGACTGATGCCTAACTAGTCCCCAAGCAGTAATCACTCTGGCCAGCTCCTTCTAGATTTTACACTAAGCATGGTAGGGAATATCCTTTTGTCCAGATGTTTGGGTCACTTGTCCTGTCTGTGCTCCCCCCCAGCTCCTCTTGTTCATGTCTTGGACGGGTGCACTATTTGCTGGCTTAAAAACTGACTGGATGGTTGCGTGGTGAGTGGTGGTGGATAGAGTTACAAGGACAGTCACAAAACAGAGGACAATCACAAGTAGAATTACCCAAGACTCAATATTTGGCCAGCAATGTGCCCAGGTCGCCAAGAAGCCAATGGCATCCTGATCTGTATCAGAAACAGTGTGTCCAGCAGGACACACTCTGTACTTGGCACCTTGAATCTGTGTTCAGTTTTGGGCCCCTCAGTACAAGACACTGAGGTGCTGGAGCATGTCCAGAGAAGGGCAATGGAGCTGTTGAAGAGTCTGGAGCACAAGTCTTATGAAGAGCGGCTGATGGAGATGGGGTTGTTTAGGCTGGAGAAAAGGATACTCAGGGGTGACCCTATCACTCGTATAACTACCTGAAAGGAGGTTGTAGCAAGTGGGAGTTGGTCTTTTCTAAGTAATAAGCTATAGGACAAGAGAAAATGGCCTCAAGTTGCACCAGGGGAGGTTTAGATTTTATACCAATTGACTGGCCAAAAACCTCTGCCTTTTTTGGGGCTGGCGGGTGAAGATGAGGTCTCTGGGGCATTGCAAATGGCAATAAGTTTACCATTTAAGTAACTGGGTTTATGCCAGCATGCTAACAGAAAAAAATTGTTTCAGTTTTAGGTTTAATTTCAAACTAATTCCCACTTCTAACACAGAATAATTATAGCCTTCCTCTGTAAAGTTTGATTTATTTGCTTATTCAGTTTATTTTCAGGGTACCACATTTTGGTATTTGTTTCCAAATATTCTCTGATGCTTGTTGTTACTTTATAACTTACAGAAAAATGTTTTGTATTTCTCATTTTCAAAGTGATATATAGTAAACATTCATCAGTTTGTATAGTTATTAAGCATGCACAAACACACATAGAATATCATAATTGTCTCTTCTTTGGTTCTATTCTGTATTCATCATATTTATCATTAAATACTTATGACTGTATTAGGCATTGAAGTAATAAATTACATTTTTGTTTCCTCTAGGCTATGTACATTTTACAGCATTAATTCGTGGATATAACCTTGAACTCGTATCCTCTAGAGGTTCTTGTCTCTTAAGAACACAGAGAAGTAAGTTGCCAGAATGAGGTCTGAACTTGTGAAAGCAAAACCAGAGCTAACTCTCAGCTGTAACAATGGACTGAAATGTCAGCAACATCTCTAGCCTTGTTCTAGAGATACAGGGAATTCTGAGATACACACTTGTTGGGTTTTGATTTGTTGGTTTTCTGTTCGATTGATTTTTTGGGGGGTTTTTTGGTGTTTTTTTGGTTTGGTTTGGTTTGGTTTTTTCGGTTGTTGGTTTTTTTTTTGTGTCCACTGTGTATTTGATAGTTACTGGTGTGTATTTATGCAAAAAAAGAACAGATGGCCTCAACTATTCATTTTGAGGATTTGCATTTTTTTTTAGTTTATGATTAATTCTAAAATAGAACTAATAGTTCCTACTAGTTAATGAGGAAGGATTTTTAGAGACAAGTAACGCATGTTTTTGAGGTGTTTTTTTTTTGGTTGTGGTTGGTTTTTTTAGACTATAGCTGGGTAAAATGACGACAAGCTTTTGGGCATGCAAACCCATCGTCAGATTTAAAATAGAAACAGCAGCCTTCAAGCTAAATACAGGGTAAGAGAAATTGCTCTGGTTTTAACTTCATTATGTTAATCATTTAGACAAATTGAAGAAAAGGTATCTAGGAGTGGTGGAGCTGAGGGAGATGTGGGTGAGATCCCCAGCTACTACAAGAAAGAGAAAGGCAGTTAATTATTACTTTTGGTGCATTAAAGAGTAGGATGAAGGCTGGGAAAAATGAGTATGATATCAAACTGGTATCTCTACTGAGTCTGCAATTTTTAGTAACAAGTAAATCTATAATTCAGTTCACAAGCTTGTCTTTTGAGAATATTGTGTACATCACCTTTGAATCAGGATTTGGGGGGTAGAGGGTGAGGTCTCCTAGCTGCAATTGTTTTAAACTCCTCTCTACTCTTTGATTTTTTTCAATTTCAACATCAGAGATTCCATGAAGGCACCTGACACATAGAATTAAGAGGGAAATAAGGCCTTGTATGTGTGGGATCTGTGGATTTTGTTCTGCTTCTGTTGTGGGTTAGTTGAAGGAGTAGGCAGTGGAAAAGGGTGGGAGAGAACTCTTTCTGAGAATGTATGAGAAATTAAAAACTCTAGGAGAAGGATAGGATTTCCTTAGATGATATTGGATCATGCAGGTCAGCCAGGTTACTCCAGGAGGCTGTATTTCTTGTGTCTACTTCTAGGATTGCAGGATATGGTTTAAATGAATATAGTAACCTGTGGCTGAGTTTTTTTACAGCCTGAACATAGTGTAAACTTTGAGTGAAATCCAGAGTTCAGACTAGCATTTAAGGTCTGTGGTAAACACAACTGAAATTTTATAAATATCAAAACATATATCATTACCCTGCATCTCTCTGTCATTTTGCCAGTCCCACTTCTTCCATCACATTGAGTATAAACTACTTGAGAAGCTGCTGTGATCCCTTAGTCACTTTAAAAAATTGGTGGATACCTTCAACTTCCAAACAGAAAAGTTAAATATTTAGGGGTTTTTTTGTGCTGTCTTTTTCTGACTTCAAGACTCGATGGAGGGTCAGAAATATATTTTTGTCACCAGCAGCAAGCTACCAGAAGCTCTCCTCAGCTCTTCAGGCCAATTTATTATTATTGTGGTGACTATGCTGATGTTTAGGTTATCTTCATATGCCAGTGGCCATTGTCTTTCTTATTATCACACGTCTCATACTGAAGCTTTAAATATGTTTAGAAACTAGTTATTTTTGTCAATTTCATACCCTCATTCCTGGTCACATGTATGAAAACAAAATTTGATTTCTGTGGTTGAACACTGTGGGAAATAATTAAAATGATGCTATTACTGGAAGTTGCTGATACATGAATCTTAGGAGAGCTGCTTCTGATATGCTCAAGTTTACTGCCACTGAAAGTATCCTTGAGGGCTTAACAACAAACTTAGAAATACATGTCATGGGAAACCTACAAAATATGGAAAGCAATGTTAAAACTGTCGCATCACCGTTCCTCCAGACTTAAGCTTTCTAAAGACTATAGTTACTTGCGTCTAATGAGCAAATGTATCACAGTCCTAAAAGATCATCTACCGTTTTTGAAACAGTTAGTTTGGTAGACTTTCTAGTGGAGGCAAGATGAGGAGAAAGAGAAAACCGTGAATCTTGAAGAAAATGGTCTTTTGTAGCATGTTCTATTTAAAAGATAGAATTCCAAAATAAACTCACACACACACGCAGTAAATATCTGAGTGTTCAGTGGTACTCCAGCTTGAGATTTTTTTTAATTTCTAATTAACATTCCTAATGTTTGATGTGTATAAATAGGAATAAAGATTTCAGATGTCAGTCATCAGTACATTGTTTGAAAACATTACTAGAAGATGATCTCATTGAGGTATGATCATCTAAATGCTTGGTATTGCTACTGGCTTAATACATAACAAAGTAAAACTGATTTGTCAAAATGAATTGGTGGATTTAGAGAAGCAGTGGCATAGAAATTTTAATCTTTTAAAATTGCAAATATAATTTGCTGTCCATGGAAATCACTGTGGCATATAAGGACTAGTGAATCATGATAAACTAATGAATACTGGATAATTATTTAATATTACTCATGGAATTAGGTTGAGGATGAAAATAATACTTTCATTAATGTCCTCTGAAAAAAAAAACCCCAGGAAACAATAACTCTTTTCATCAGTGTCTCAGCCATAGCTGTTCATTGGTATCTTAGGAAAAAGACGCAAAATACTTCCAGCTTTCTTTAATTCCCATTTACTCTTCAAATAACACCATACATTTTTACTTTACCAAAATAGTGCCAATTAATCTTGTCATACAGAACTATTTAACACTGTTGATTTTGTATTGTACAGCTTAAAATTGCACAAAAATAATAGCATTCACCTGTTTCAAAAGCACCAGACCACATCATGAACAGTTGATTGAGCTTTTTGTTCTCTTTTGCAATTTTTGAAAGGGTAAAATTTATCTTGGAAATATGCTGAATAGTTCTAAATAATTCAGACAGTTGAAAATTGGAAAGTGTGAGAAATAACAAGCAAAGTTTCCAGTATTTTTCCCCCTAACACTTCAATAGGTAAATTCTTTCAGGAAGTGGCAAGTAGCTGCTGCTGCTGTCAGACCTGTAATTATCCTCACAATACCAGCAACTGATTCGATCACTGGATCCAGTCATAAAAGTATCCACCTTTAGATACACAGATCACCCCATTAATCCTTCTTTTGTTCCTGGAAGCAGGTTTGACAGCTAGGGTATACTAAGAATATACTAAGAGATTTATTTTATCGTTTATTTAGGCTGCAGCTTGCTAGTTCTGTTATCACAACCCCAGTCATCTGTGGATCTTAGATTTCACAGATGGGATTGTCAGCACAATGCTGGCCTTGGAGGACTCTGCTCTCCAAAAGGTCCCAGTGTTTCCCTTCTGCTGCCTGTGATGTTTGGCTGTTTCTCATATGCCTCTACCTTAGCCACCTGTGCAATCTCTCAGCATCTTATGCTGTCATTTGTCACATCCATGAAATTCTCATGTCTTATCTAGTGCTTTTTTTCTGCAGCCCTAATAAATTCATGCTGTATTGCAGGAGAGATACATGAAGGGAGAACAAGTGATTAGCGAATTAGTAAAACCCATTCACCTCATTCACTCATAACAGTGAAATCTCTGTTGTTATGTGAGCTTTAAAAATGTTCTAATATTTTGAGATGACTAAAATAAAAATAAAACCAAATGCATAATGAATTGCAGTTACATTATTGTGACATTTCATGTAATTTACACTGTTGAACTCGTTCCATCCTCTCTCATCCCCATAGCTCTCTTCATTCTACAAAAGCATTGAGCTTTTCTGTGAAGTGTAACTGAGATAGTTATCAATCTGTCGCTGCTGTAACTTCTTTGTCTGCCTTTTTGAACATGAAGGAAGAGTCAGCTGCTACAGCAGATTAATGACAGAATAGTAATTTTTTTCTTTTATTATTTGATATTCCAGTATGATGTGACCTTTTTCTATAATCCTTCAGACAGAGGAGTTACTAGGTTTTTGTTGTTATTTATGAGAAAAGTTTTTGTAAAGGTTCTTATTGCTGTGTTTGATCACTTTGCTAAAGTTTTCTATAAGATTTAGTCCAAAGAAGAATATATATTCAGGAAATGTTTGAGAATGTTGTTAGCAAGAGATGTTTTACTGTTAATATGGCAGTGATGTACTGAATACTGAGTAAGATAATAATTTAAAAGAGTAGCTGTTTTGCTCTACTGTCTGGGGAATAGAAATATGGATTGCTCCTAAAATCTTGAAGACCTGTTTTTTTTTTTTTTTGAGTGGTATGCCTTATAAAGACATGTATTATGAAGTGCTCACAACTTTTCCAAAGAAAAACAATTCATTTGGGGGTTCATAAAAGTATGGTTTACTTTTTTCAGGTTTCAAGGCTACATGTGTGATGATAAACTCTGCATATTTTCTGAAAATAAATGATACTAAAATATGAAAAGAAACATTTTTACTGTGCAAAGAACTTTCAACACAAAATGTAAAATTATTTATCTACAATCCAGAATCTTTAGTGATGCTGGAGGCAGTTATTTTAAAAATGGGCAAACTGACAATGTTCAGCACTTTGTAAAAAGCTATTATAGTATAGTTCTGTATTGGACATTACATATTGCAAAATTCTCACAAGCAGAAACACATACACATATGTATGTATATATATTACATTAATTACATTATATTACATTCAAATAATATTATCAGAGGACTGGGAGTAAAACTACTAACATCTATTTAGTCGCTAAAAATATAGATAAGATCCTAAAAATCCAAAGCTATGAAACCACCGCCATACTTTATAAAAACTCACAATGGCCAAACTAGAGCTTCTGAAAACAATCTGTTCCATGAAATCCAATTTTTTGAACCAGAATGCATTTATATTTTTTCACTGACTGAGATTAAGAAAAGATGATATAAATTATGAAGTTTTACAAAGAAAGTAATTAAAAAGAGTGAATAAAATTAGTGGAATTTGGCACCAAGTTACAAAATTCCTGGATTTCTATAATACAGGTATTCCAAATCTATAATACATAAAGCCACTGCTAAAACATGCTGGAGCAAAAGGCAAGGTCATATGGGACATGATTTTCTGAGGGTTTGCTGTTAGTTGCACTTGTCTTCTGCACCCAAAAGGAAGTGAAGCCTCTTGAGCATTACCCACTTCTAAAACCTGGCAATTATATAGAGACTGTTTTCCGGTTCTGTATTAACAATTTCCAAAACAGATTGAGTTGTCAGCTAGTTTCATGATCACAAAGCCTGCAGCTTTTCTCTTTGTTATTTTTGAAACCAATAAATACCAATTAAAGAAAAAAACCAGTACTGTTATAAGCATCCTTGGAAATAACAACTATTGGAGTGCAATGAGAATCAGCTGATAAAGAAACAGAAGCATAAAAACAAAAACAGCAGTTGATATAAATTTTTCTGTTGTCAACTGCATGTGAATTTGGGTATAGATTAAGAGTGACAGCTGGTTGGTGTCAAGATGTATCTATAGGTTATGTTATATTATATTAAGTTACAGTCCTTTGGTCATAGAATGAAGGTGGATATTGCCCTTGCCTACGTGTGCCACAGAAGTTTCTGAAAGAGTTGTTTATGCAGCTTCACATCATCTCTGAGATAACATCCACATCAGAGTCATCTGATGTCATCTGAATAATACAGGTTATTAGTAGCAGAATGGAGACAAAGTCATCAAAGCATTTAAAAAGGGGACCAAACTTATTATGACTTGAAAGTTAGTATCTAGTGGATGGAAAAATGTGTCCAAAAAGACTGAATGTTTTTGAATTGCCATCATAAAAAATGGAGGACTAGGAGCTAGTAAACACAGTAACCTCAGCAGATGGTCCTGTTACACAAATTAAATTTCTCTATTTGCTGTGGAAGCCAAACAACCTGTGGATATAACAAGGAACAAAGTAGCATAAAGCATGAAAGAAATTCCTATCCCTAATCAGAGTCACAGCTTTCAATATTTTTTTTTTTGGGGGGGGGGGGTTTTGTAAGGGGTTGTTTGCTTTATGGATGGCAGGTTTTGGTGAGGTGCCTGTTAATTTTATTTTAAAATGTTGTAATCTTTAGTAGATCAACTGCAAAAGATGCTTACCCTGGTATACAAATCAATATAGAGCTTAAGAGAGGTGCAGCAAAGAACACATAGCTATGAGATCATACACAGCATCCTGCAGCCTCACCTCCCTTCAAGTACAAGTTTGATAAAATAAGTGGTTTACGTAATCAGGAAGCTGACTACAAAAGTCAATCAAAACACTGCTTAAATTGTTGCTCAGCAGCTATCCTTGACTTTGGATTTCAATTGTTTTCTTTCCATTCCCCTACTACTGTAGAAAGTATTGGCAGAAGTCATAGCTTATTTTGTGTTTCTGATGCTTTAACAAAGCTTTAAGTTCTATCATTACAGCAGATTGCAACTGGTGAAATAAACCAGGCTTTTCTTGCACTGTCATTAAAGCTCTTTCTGAATATTGAATGGAGTGTCCTCGAGGCTGGCTAGGAAATCATTCTTCATGTTCCCCAGGGAACTATTCTCTGATATATGCCAAATGTACAGAATACCATAATGCAAAAATTTGGAACAAAAAAACCCTAGCATTATTTTTATTACAGAGTAAATTGAAAGAAATAATATTAACATGAATTAGGACAAGGCTGAACAGTAGGAACTGAAAATTGATGTAGCAAAGGTATAGAGAAGTTTGTTTCTTAAAAACAATGTTGAAGATCTCTAGTTCCTGTTTGGTGTTATGGAAAGAGTATATATTCACACTCTTTGAAAACCCATTCAAGTCAATTCATGAGTCTGAATTCAGACTGTTAATGTTTAGAGTCATGGGAAAACTTGATCTGGTTACACTGACATAACTAGTTCACAGAACTGTATCTTTATATTAGAAGCATAAAATCAAGTCCAAAAATGTCTGTAAACAAGACTCATAAACAGAAAAGAGGCTGAATTTTAACAAACCAAATTAAAAATAAAAACAAAACTGTGGAGCCTGTATAATTATGAAGTGTTGCAGAACTCATTTCTCAGTCTCATGAATCCCACTTTTTACTTGTTAAGATCATTGACAAATTCATAATATTTCAATGCTATCTGTTCTCAAAAAAAAAAAAAAAATTCAGTGAGTTTTTAGAAGTAACCCAAGTCACTCCCAGAAGATGTCACAAAGTAAACTTCTTGGAAGCTCTGCAATGGATATTTCAGATATTGGCAATATTGACATAACCAATACAGTGTTATATTCAGGTGCAGAAGCATCTCAGAAAACCTCTGCCATGATTCAAGAACAGTTTTGACACTTTATAGAGGGTTCAGGGAAAAGACAGGAAAATTAACTTTCATTGTGCTACATGAATTGTAGAAAGACACTCTGATAATTTACTTTGCAATGAGTTATTGTTTTTTTCACAGCCTGAAAATATTTGATTAAAAAAGAGATGAGACATACCTAGTTCAGGTATTACTGTGTTCAGATGAAATGAATGGCTGCAACAGAAAAACTGAGCAGTAAACATGCTAGTGCTAGTCCTGAATATCTTTAAAACTCAAGAAATCATGTCAAATAATTAATGAATTTTCTCTGGCAGAGGAAAAGTCTAAGGCAGCTTCATTAGCCATAAAAATATATTAATATTTTTATGTTTTAGATTGTAGGCTGGGAAGCACAATTATGTAGTCAGCAGTATTTTTTCATGTGGATAATATTTGGCAAACTAGTATAGTTGCAGGTACGTGCTCTTCAACTCAAGCTGTTTAACTCTTATGAGGATCAAAGCAAATTATGGATTTATTAATGATGTTTAATTAATTGAAAATCAGAGGCCTATATAGTCAAGATCAATATCAGCAATACAAGAGATAAACCATGACATGAGACATTTAAAATCAAGAAGTTAAAATGATAGCATCAGGAAATTCATGCCACCAGGAAGCTAAAGTTGGGCTATGCTAAAAGATATGACAGAGGTCTTGAATGTGCAATTGATACTGAAACAGAGACAATAAGGAATAAACCTTAGATAAAATTTTTCTCAGTCTAGCTTATGTGCCTGGCTTGCCCTAAAATTGCAGATAATTTATTAATAAAACCCCAAGTGATCATATTCCATAACTAGCTAGGGGAACAAAAGTAGGGCTATTAAAGACCTTCTTAAGGCTTCTGCTCAGCTAGAGGTTTAGGCATTCAGATAAAATAGCCAGGATAACCCGTCAGACCTCTTTAAAGTTACTCAACTCTCTCCCCACTGAATATGTCATATAAAAGCCAGAAGTCTAAGAAAGTCCTAGAAGTCTAAGAGTCCGTGTACATCATGCTCAATATTCTTAACAATTACATCAATTCCAGTCAAACAACTTACTACACAAAATTATTATGATAACTTTTTATGTTATAGTTCTGATTGTGCTTTCTTGGATTTTATTTTTCCTGGGAGTAGGGAAACAATTACTAACAAATAGAAGAATCCAGCTGAATGGAAAATATTTTATAATGCTATGATCAGTTTCTAAGTATTATTGAAGAAGATTATTACAGTGGTGTCCAATTGGATAACTCCATTCTACCTAAAAAATTGCTGTATATTATATAAGAATTTTATATTTCTACATTTAGATAAACATTGAATAAATTAAATTGAGATATGAAACAGATTTACATAAGTAGAATTTAGATGCATAATTAACAGAAGAGTCCTAATATTTCTTTTAAAAATTAGGCAATGTTCGCTAGGAAAAAACAACACTATTTTTTCACATAAGACTATTGCATGTGCTATGAAACTTGTAAGAATGGCTCTGTTTTTAAGTGACATTTGGGATTCAAAACACAGCAGCAGACTGGACACATATGAAGGAAGGAGTCTTCATGTGACCCATTATCATCAGAAACCTTCTGTTGCCTTAATGGAGTATTACTTAAGATTACTTTTTTTTTGGGGGGGGGAGGGTTATATAGCTTGGCGTCTCTCCTTTCCTCCAGAAAGTCAGAGTTATCACATGTCTTAAGTGTGAGGTGTGTAACTCATGTTCCGAGTTGTCTCAAACAGCACAGTGACAAAGGATGCTTTGGGGTTTTTTTTCAACACACTGAATTGATTCTTTGGCTTTTATCACACTCTATGAGAAAAAACCAAAATAACACTTCTGGAAGTGATTTATATAATTAAAAAATAGAATTTTATTTAAATCATATTAATTGTAACCAAAAGATGTCTATTTTTCTCCTTAAAATTTTATCCTTCAATAAGGATATGAAGTTTAATGTATATGCAGTTGTCTATGTTGGTGAAATCTAAAATTATGTGATACAACTGCTGCTGTACATAATTGTGCCCCACGCGGTCCATATTGGTAGGTATTTTCAAAATGTGCATATCACAAGCAGTACTGAGGTTTGTTGGCATTGTTAAGCCTATTTGAAAGCACACATAGAGGTATATTTGCTTATCTTTACTTAAAAGAAGTTAGTCAGAAAAAATATGAAGCCAGAATTCTTTCCAAACCGAAGGGGTGTGGGGAGGAGGGATGTTGCAAATTATAAGATTTTATTACCACCCATCAACCTCAAGAATACAGGCAGGAGAAGGAAGATTTTCTGCTCCCTTTCTTGAAATAATAGACAGGGCTAGTCATCTGTTGCTATAGATACAACTCTGTCACATAAAAGTAGGAACCCTGGAGGTACCTAACCACTCGTGCTTTGTTGAGACTGTATTGGGTTATCAGAGTCTTCATGACAGTCAGAATTTTGTATGTGTGCCTCTTTTAGTATCAATGTTTCCTATTTTTCCATTTCCCTATTCAATTAGGAGACATCTAATCCATTATTGTGAAATATACCCTTAAAAATAGCACCAATTATTAAATTTACTATAAACCAGTTGTAAATACTTCTTGTGGACCCTGCTTTCCTTCAGATTCAGATCTAAAAGGTGATTTTACCCAACCCAGCTGTCTTGGTGTCTAAAATAATGCCTACAATACTGAATTAAACAACCTGGCATTTGAATATCTACCAATTGTAGAGTTCTGCAACCTAGTCAGCATTTCTGATGCTCCACTGGGGCTAAATTATTTTCAACTCACATTTCTGCAAATATTTCTTAGGAAGGATACCTACTTGAAAAAATCATCTCTGTAGGTTTTCTTTACACTTAGTTTTCTTTACACTTACATGTTTTTTACTTGTTTTCTTTACACTTAGTAGCTGAGTTCTGTTTATAATGTAATGTAACTAAGGCAGATGACTGTCAGCTAGCATTGCAATAACTTGTCTGTTCATTCTGAGGTAAGTAGATGCTACAGATTGCCAGTACAATGACAGCTGCAATGTTATAGTGCTTATGCTAGAACTGTACAGTTAGAAAATCATTCAGAGAAAGTACTTTCTACATTTGGCTGGTATCAGCTTTTGCTAACCTGAAATAATGTGGGGATTAGAAAATTTCTTTGCATTGTGGCAGAGCCAGATTTTCATCTGCAATCAGCCAATTCTATTTGTATTCCAAGAACATATTTCAACCTATTACAACCTATTTCCAAGTTAATAATATCATCCCAGGTCCATTGGGATGGAAATGAGCTCATATATTAAAGCATTTCAATGGAGATTTCTAAACGCGCATGACAGCATCCAACTAGATATTTGACTGAATTTGCTAGACATAGATAGCTAGTACAGTCTGAAATGTCTTTAGATACCCAAGAAATCCATGTAAGGCTGGCAAATATGACAGCAATCCAAGTGGCAGTCTTGTGCATTTCTGGAATGCGAGTGGAAGCTTGGCAGATATTCTGGATATCTCAAATGAAGCTGTAAAACTATGTTAGATAACAATCACACATAAATTTCTACCTTAGAATAAAGTGACTAGCATTCTCTGCTCTATCACCTTGCTCAGTGCTCACCTGCTCATGTGAACCCTAGACATATTTGCTCTATTATAAAAACTTAAACATATACTTGTGAGAAGACCTTATATTTAAACACCTCTAACTAGATGTGATTTTTAACACAGCTGTCTTGATAGTCTTGTGGCCTTTCATGGCATATTTTGAAACTTCCTGTGTTCATCCACACACAAAAAATGTGTTTGAAACATAGCTCAGTAGGTAATGGTATCATTATGATTCCATTCTAACGATCTATGTTTTTCTTATATTCCTTATTTGAAAATAAAATTGAAGAAATTGAAATAATTTTTCATGTTCATATTGGCAAATAAAATTTTGTTTGCCATAAAGTTTCAGTTCTACAAATGGTTTTTATTTTTCTTGTGTTTCTTTTTTGTAGTGCAGTAGCACTACAGTAGGATATCTTCTCAACAGCAAATAGTAATAGCTACATAATCTTCCAAATTATTCAGACCCCACACTATCTGAAATATAATACATAGTTTGCTTACCTACAATATTTTTACTAGAAAATATACTATATTGATTTGTATGTCCAGTTATATAATTTTATAAAATAATAGAAGAAACAAGGTGCTGGATTGAAAACACTTTCAATAAACTATCTGATTTTCTCATTATTTTAGCAACAAGTCATGGAAAACTGATGTTGGAATTCTGTTTTACAAAAACACCCAGATCATGTAATCTAGCACCCAATTTATTAAATGTTTTTCTTATCTTTTCAGTATTTTTATTTGAAGTAATAAAACATAATGCAAAATTAATTTGCTACTGGTGGAAACAATATAAGTCTGTAGCATGAAATACATTTTAAAGAGTTTTCAAGAAGTTCAATCGTTTAAATGGCAGCATATGCATACTCTGAACCAGAGTTCTTATGCTGTTCTACCTGAAGGTTATCTCATCAAGTGAAATTTCTCTGTGCAGGCACATTTTGTTTGTTTTCCTCTAATTTCATTTTAATTTGTTTTTTTTTTCTCTTTCCTCAGCATTGGTAAAATATAAGATGTAGGTAGTTGCTAGTCAGAGACATAAATAAAAGTCAGGAGAGGCCAAAGACAACTTCCATAAGGCTAACTTAATTTATTCCATACAGACATTTTTCCATATGTTTTATTCTATGTTTGCTCTTTTCTTGTAGTTGCTTTCCATATGGCAGTCCCTCCTCCCAAAACCTGTTTCCCTCTTTCATCTGAGGTTTTTGAAGAATGAATGAAAATGTGGGTCTACATTTAAAATATTTTTAATCATGAATTTGTGAGGACTGGAACTGATGATGAAACAACATATTTCATCACATAAATAACAGTAAAAAAGATATTTGAAATGAATTTCTATTAAGGTAATCATGAGATTTCAGTGATCTTGATTCAAAACATTCAAGATCAAAACTCAGATTGAAAAGCAAAGTTCATTTTTGGTAGCAAATGAACTACTGATTCATGGGGGCGGATGCAAAACCCCTAAACCATCCAACAATGCATACCTGTATTCATCACTGAAGTGTGATTGTCTTCTATCAGGTTGTAAGATGGTTATCATACTTTTTGTATATCAAGCCCTTTATTTACTGCTTCACTTTCTGAAATTTCTATTAGATTACTACTACAATTTTCTTGAATTGCATTCTTTGATTTTGCTCAGCTTGTGATTCAATTCCAGAGACTGCAAAATTTCAAATGACATCCTTACATGTCTATCATACCAATCATCTCAGATATTTTACATAATCCCACACACACTCACCATGGTTTTGTCTTTCTTTGTGATTATTATGTTCATCCCATTTTTCCTCCTACTTCCAGGGGTTTTTTTGATTATATGAATCAATTTTTGTTTTTAATTTGTCATTATTATTCATGCTACAGTATCTTTGGAGTGTTGTATGCCAATATTGTGTCATAAGATTCCTACTATATAAGATAACTATTTATCCATTATGAGAGGAAAAAAAAGCTTTATTGAATATCACTTTATAGCAATTCCTCTTTTTCAGGTGGCTCCCAATTACAGCCTGAGATGCTTAGTCTTCATATAGTCACAGAATACTTTGGGTTGGAAGGAACTTTAAAGGTCATCTAGTCCTCTGGAAGGTGCCATAAGGCCTCCCCAGAGCCTTCTCTTCTCCAGGCTGAACAGCCCCAACTCTCTCAGCCTGTCTTCATAGGAGAAAACTGGTCTATTATAAGGTGTCCCTGCCCATGGCAAGGGGTTGCAACTAGATGATCTATAAGACCCCCTCCAACCCAAAGCATTCTACAATTCTATGGATATTGGTAGTAAGCCTTGTGTTCCCTACTTTCCGTCTTGGTCTGGCAGTGTTCTCAGGAGTCATAGAGTCATAGAATCATCTGGATTGGAAGGGACCTTGATCCACTACCACCACAGTTTCTAGACTATGGCACTAAGCTCCACATCCAGTCTCTTCTTGAATACCTCCAGGCACGTAGAATCCACCACTTCCCTGGGCAGCCCATTCCAATGTCTGATTACCCTCTCTGTAAAGAATTTCTTCCTAATATCCAACCTAAAGCTCCCCTGGCAGAGCTTAAGGCCATGCCCCCTTGTCCTACTGCTGGTTGCCTGGGAGAAGAGACCA
>VZRE01005211.1:37752-54550 GCA_013396775.1 Cephalopterus ornatus | reverse complement strand
CCCTGTCCAAGCTGTGGGCTGCCAGCTTTTTCAGGAGTATGCTGTGGGATACAGTGTTGAAGGCTTTGCTGAAGTCCAGATAGACCATATCCACAGCCTTCCCTTCATCCACCAGACGGGTCACCTGATCATAAAAGGAGATCAGGTTGGTCAGACAGGACCTGCCCTTCCTAAACCCGTGCTGGCTGGGTCTGATCCCTTGTCCATCCTGAAGGTGCTGTGTGATTGCACCCAGGATGATCTGCTCCATAACCTTGCCAGGCACTGAGGTCAGGTTGACAGGCCTGTAGTTTCCAGGGTTCTCCTTCCAGCCCTTTTTGTGGATTGGTGTGACATTCGCCAACTTCCAGTCATCTGGGACCTCCCCAGTGAGCCAGGACTGTTGGTAAATGATGGAGAGCGGCTTGGCGAGCTCTTCCACCAGCTCCCTCCTCACCCTTGGGTGGATCCCATCTAGTCCCATAGACTTCTGAGGATAAGTCATACATATTGTTTCTACTCAAGTACTAATTTGTCTGCCAAGTCTCTTTTACCTATTTCTTGTCCTTTTACGCATTTCAAGTATCTCTTGCCTATAACTGATAGTTCACCATTTCTCAGCATGGAAGTGGGAGTTAAATCACTTTGCTTCTAATGAAACAGAAACACAGTTTTTAGAAGGTGTGTTCTAAGAGATAAAACCCCTCATATCCTAAAAAAAAAAAAAAAAAGATATTTTGAAGTCATTTAAGGTGTCACATTGTCTTTTGGGCTACTTAGATCATCTTCTGAATCCGAAAAGGCAATTGATCAAATACCTCTGTTTCTTTTTTTTTTTTTTTTCCATTCACTAAGGAAATACTGTCTTTTGAAAATAGTGCACTTCAGGAATAACAAGTTGTAAGCTGGCAGTTATCCCAACAAGTTATTCCCACACTGGCAACAACTCCAGTGGTAAAGAGTTTTTTATATTTACCAGTAACAGTGTGGCTGAAACAACTTAGAGCTCTAAAAGACCTGCCAAACAGAACAAAGGAAAAAAGATTGGAGAGTGATTGGAAAACAGCCAACTTAAAACTAGTTGTGGCACAAATGTACTAACTTGGGACTGGAAAAATAATATTTTTGAGGCTTAAAGTAAATGGCATTCATTCTACCCACACAGTGTGTTTATACACCTATTATATTTGGCTGAAACAAAAAGTCACTTGGTGCTGAAAATCCATCCCATATATTTCAGATGAAATGAGTTGTCTCAAAGGAACAAATCATGCCTACCTTTCCATTCAGTACAAGGTAACCTAGACAAATGGCTTAGATTAAATCCCTACACTTTTAATGACAAAAGTTTAGCTAAGATGAATTCCATAATGTAGGTAACATTCTGGAGAACACTGAAGTATCCCAGAAAAGTTGTTTTTGTTATGAATGTCAATGATTTTAAATCAAGAGCAGCAAGCACAAAGGTATTTTAAATTTTTTAATAAAATCTGAGGATTCCCTTTCTCTGTATGCTTTGGACATATTTTTTCCTAAGATTTCTACTTTTAAAAAGTTTATTTATACATGCATTCATTGTTTCAGTAATTTTTTTTAAATGATTTAATAACTGGCCACATTAGAACACTATTAAAATACTGCATTTGAGTACAGGACAGATGGCATTAGAAATGCTTTGTTGAACACTATCTCCAGAATTTCTTGTGGTGATGTTTGACATTCAAAATCTTAAGACAAACAAAAAAACCAAGCCTAATTGCAGTGAATTGTGATAACAAAACAAACAAAAAAACATACATACACACAGACAAAGAAAAATCTCTTTGTTTTCTGGTTTGTGAGCCTTTGGTGAACTGAAGGTACTTGGAGATGCAGCCAGAAATGGTAGTTTACTACTCTTTAAAGTAACAACACTGTAACCTGAAAATTATCTCTAAAAGCATACAAATGTAGCAGCTGTGACAACAAGGGAAGAGACATTAAAACTAACAAACAAGACAGATCCAAAATATCTTGAGGTTTAATATTATGAGATTGGTCAAAGCAATCCCTTTCTTCTAGAAGGAAATAAACTAAATAAAATAAATATTATAGCTATTTCGTACAGTATCTTGATCTCCGGGGTAAAAGCAGAAGTCTTTTCTATACCAGCTGTATTTATTTCTCTGACTACAACAAATTCTGGTTCATGCCGTTAATAAGTCACATCATGTATGTTGAGAAAAATCATTATCTGAGTGACTTTCTAATTGATTAAACTATTATTTTCCAGGTTTAAAACATTGTTTCATATAGAATGGATCGTATTGCTCATATTCAATAATTGCAGTATAGTTTTTTCTGTTACAAAATGAATAATACTACTGAATTTCTTGTCCTCTTTAATTATTCAGACAAGAATAAATTATGTTATGCATTATTCTTGAGGTAATATGAAGGAATAATTGACTGACACTGATATAATAGAATATACCATCAATATTTTAATTTTAAATAGAATTATGTTTCAAATGGCATTCATCACTTAAAACACAAGAGAATAATTCTGAAATTAGTTTCAATAGAAATGGATCATGCTAACTTTCATGTATAAAGGACACTTTCAAGTAACCAGCTGTGTTTTTGTCCTCCATCTTCTTGTCTTCACCTGAAAGACTAAGAATTCCATATGTGGGGAAATTTGAGCATACATAAACCTTTCACTCTATCCTTGCACTATCATATGCAAGGGCATGCCAGAAGCAGAAACCAGAATTCCCTTCACTTAGCAAATCTCTGCTGATACGCCATCTGCTGATACGCCATCAAGAGCTACTTCAGACTTAGGTGAGGAAATCATTGGCACAACATCGGGCATAGTAGCTGGCTGCCCAGGGAATTCCTGTCTCTCTCTCTGGGTATCTCTTCCTTATCTAATGAGGTGGTGGAATGATATGTCATCTCTTACTCACGATGTCGCTTCAATTTTAACCTTGATGTTCATGGTTAGAAATTTCTCTAAATTTGCCAATAATCTGCAGGTATTTGTCACTGATGGTTCTGTCCTAAATTAATACTGAAGAGTTTGAGCAAAGCATTTCATTATTTGACATATTATTCTCTTTGTGGGTGGAGGCTGGTGGAGTGAGTAATTGTCTTCAGTCCTTGGCATGTCTTTCACAGGGTGTTTTTTGCTCAATATTGTGATTTACACAGTCTCAAGACAAAAGAATTCTTTTGTTCCTTTTGAGGGATATCTATATCCCAGCAGTGAAAGACAAGACAATTTGTGGTATATGTGTGATTGCCTTTTTCATTATTGATGTTTCTTTTTAAGTTCTCCTGAAACACTAGTTTGTTCCTATGAAGAAAATTAATTTAAATTTTATCTGACATAGACCTATTTTCTTAATTTCTTGGCTAAACTTTTACTGTCTTAAGTAATTTCCAGTGAACTTGAAAGCAAAGTGAAATGACAAAATCTTGCCTTGCATGAGTGTCCAATAGAAAAACAAAATGGTCTATAAACATTCTATCAATATGTCTTACACTAGCTTTTTACAATCATCATTTTATGTCCACGTCATAAATGAATTTTAACTGCATCAGGTATTTCTGAAGATACTTTAAAAACACTCTTTTCCTGCTTCCTTTTTTTTTTTTCTTTCTTGTGATCATACCAAATTTACTTTGTAAAATGTTTTCTGCTCTATGATGGTTTAGTCTTGGCTAGCAACCAAACTCACACCCAGCTCACCTGTCACTGCCTTTGCTTGATGGGATGGGGGAGAGTAGAGGACAAAAGCAGGAATAAAAAAACACATGAGTTTTGATAAATAGAGAGACTTTTATTACTCCGTTGGGTCCCTCTAACAGATATTGGGGTGGTTGAAGGACAAGGGCTTATGAGCTGAGGCCACTCCTGTCGGTCTACAGAGGGCCCCATTGGCTGCATCTTCCTGGTCAGGCAGTCTGTAGCAGACCCCCACTATAGTGTCACATGACCCTGCCCTCCCTTTTATCCTAACCCATAAACTCTTGGTTGGCTTGTCATCTATCAACAGACAAAGCTGCATGCACTCCAGTTGGTCATTGACATAGAGGGAATACCCCCTCCTCATCTCTGCCTGTCCTTCCTAAAAAATCTGTATTCTTCCATTCCAACACTCCAGTCGTAGGAGCTATCCCATCATGTTTTTGTGATGCCAATAAGATCATAGCCCTGCAGGTGTGTGCATGTCCCCAGCTTCTCTTATTAATTCCCATGCTATGTGTATATATAGAGACATCTAATTTGGGCCCTAGATGAAGCTGACTTTCTGGATAAAGAAGATGGAATTCCTTTGTGCTGTTCTTCAGATGCTCTCCTGTAGACCTGCAATCCTTCTCCTTGCTCTGGGTTTATAGTGGCACTGGGACACTGACACATACATGCATTTTTCGGAGGCATTTTAGAAGAACAAAAGCAGGAAAGGAACAATTCTAGCTTCATAAGATGAAAAGCTGACATTCTACTGCTTTGAAGTCCAAGAACTCAAAGTAGTGAAACGAGGAAATTTTACCCAGCAGTAGAACATTCTGATGAAGACTACTATTTTAATTATAAGTCAAATAATCTTAATGTAAAAATATTGTTGACAAGAAAAATAGCATACCTATATTTAGTCTAGAATTATTCCTCTTTTCTTCTGTTAGCCATAATATTAGCAGATCTCGCTTCAGGGTCCATCAGCTCATTCTTCAGGGAATTCAATTTGCTTGGCTATGTATTAGGTAGAAAAAAACAGCTACAAGAGAAAGAAAAAACCAGAGAATAAAGAAAACAGAAAAAAATGCTTCCTTTTTCACTGTGGCATCATCTTCTTTATCAGTAGTTGAAGAATTACATGTAAGCATTAACATTACCTCTCATATCTTGTTTTCTTTATTAGTTCTGTATTTGGAGACTTTCTCTATTGCAGTGGATTGCTCTAGAATTTTAGTCACTGAAATTAAATAGAATTTGCTTACTATGATTTATGTTTTCTTACCAAAAGCACCTTAAGTGCAAGAAAAACAGACAATTTTAGATGCCAGAGTCATATTGTCACACTCTATCTAAGGAGCAAAAAACAAGTTTATGACAGTCCTTAGTCCAAAGCTAATAAAAATTTCCCCTGAAGATGTATTCTCGATGTCGAGAGTTGCATTAACTAGTTAAATAAATGGTTTAAAAGTTCAGGGTAGATAATTGCATTTAATTTCAAGGCCTTTTCTGTGTTTAAAAGGATAGAGAATAATAGGTTTTATTACACTGTCAGAGGAACACAGTATGTTATAAAGAGTAGGACTCTAATATAAATAACTTTGTAACTTTTCAAACAATACAGTAGTTGTATTTCAATTATACAATTGAGCAAAGATCCTTCAAGATCTTATTTTGTCAAAACACATTTTTTACTACCATGGATAGATTATTGCCTATCTTAATTTAAAAATATTGCAGTGTTCTACCACTGAAATGACTGAGGAAATACAGCAAAAGCTTGCTGTACAGAAATGAAACAAAAAGAAACATTTTCTTTGTGTGATTAAAGGTTTGTTATCTATGTAATACTGAAGGCAGAACTAAAAATCTGCAAAATTCATGAGCTTCTGCATTTTCTCCTTGGCAGAGGAAAAGTTGGTCTTTCTATTTACATACATACTCATCCATAACTCTTATAACTTCTATTAAATTATTTTATTTTTACTGAGTTAAAATCTTCATCTCTAGTAGAGATGTAGAACCATGAGCAAATCTACAACTACTCTCTAAATGAGAGGAGGTACATTGTGGGGAAAATTGTGATGTGCTATTGAGAAAGAACATCTTTGTTAAGGCTGGGGTCTCCAGTTAATTTTTCTACCTTTGGGTTTGGTCTTAGCACTGGCTTTGTTCCTCTTATCTCCCAGTGAGATACTGCCCCTTCATCAGCTGGCCAATCTATTTCTCTCTCACACCTGAACTGGACTGGAGAATTGAACCAGATAAATGGAAAAAAAGCCTAAACAAACTATGAAAAAACAAACCTCTCAAACCAACCACAAAGTCACAAAAATCCCACACCATCAGATTTTGATAGCTTTGACAGTTTCCTGATCTAGTTCAGTATGTGCCTGCATAAACAACTTCTGCTAGAAGAGCGGAAGATCCTTTAGAAGGGCAAAAACAAGGAGTCAGTAGAAAACTAAAGGCTTTGGTCCTCTAAAAGCAGTGTTACCATCAAAGAACTTCATGTGAAGCTGCACCACAGGCATTGTTGTACTCCCTTTTACCTTTTTTTTCTTCTAACATCTTGCTATTCCACGTTCTAATTTTGCCACAAGCCTGGAGAATAATTAATGACTTTACTCTCTTTGCTAACATAATTTTTGTTCTAAACCTAATGCACTTTTTGTTTAAATGCTTGAATTTGTAGTATAATTTTAACTTGAAACACTTCTAATCTGTAATCAGCTTGAATTGATGCTTCTGTTTCAGATCTGGAGAGGAACTTTTGTGGTGGCAGCTGGTCTATTTTTTCCCACCTATATCCATCTAATAAAATTAGAATTTCTTCCCATTTATGAATGAAACAGTCTCTTTCCAGAATTTCTATGCTCAGAGACAGCTGAGAATTTTCTAAAGTATTTCTTGTTTAGCAATTTGATCAATTCAAAAGAAAGAAAAAAGCTAGATAACATTTAGCTCTTAATAACAGTCAAGTATCAAAGAAACAAAAAATATGCAAACTGTCATATCCTGTGTCATACCCAGTTGAAATAAAGTTGATCATAAAGTTGGGACTGATTTCAGTAACCTAATTTAAACTTCAAATATATTTTGTATATGTACTAATATATACATATTCTAAGATATGTGTATATATAAGAATTATTTTAACTGTACTATTTTATACACACTATATTTCTGAGAATAATTTTTTTCCTATAAAGTAAAAAACAATCACTGTCTTATACAGTAAGTCCATCCTGCAAGGCTTCTATTTTTAAAAACTATTTTTAGCATGATGAATGAAACTAAATAAGAATAGCTAATATTTTTAGACATTGTAATCTACTTGGCACTAAATGTATTGCTTGCTGAAATTTATCTTCTCAGTTTGATGTGAGGTCTTGAGTCTGCCACACTACTGATTTTTGCACTTCTGGCATGCGTGTCTGTGTGGTCACAACTGTTCCCTAAAGATTGGAACCGCTTTCACTTTTATAATTATGATTTATTTCAAATCATAATGTCATAGAATCATAGAATGGTTAGGGTTGGAAAGGACCTTAAAGGTCAACTAGTTCTAACCCCCTTGCTGTGGATGGGGACACATTCCACTAGACCACGTTGCTCAAAGTTCCATCCAACCTGGCCTTGAACACTTTCAGGGATGGGTCATCCACAGCTTCTCTGGGCAGCCTATTCCAGTGCCTCACCACCCTCACAGTAAAGAATTGATTCCTAATATGTAATCCAAAATTGCTCTCAGTTTGAAGCCATTCCCCCTTGTTTGGTCACTACAAGCCCTTTTAAATAGTGTCTCGCCATCTTTCTTGTAGGCCACCCTCAGGTACTGGAAGGCCTCAATTAGGTCACCTCTATGCCTTCTCTTTTCCAGGCTAAACAATCCTAGCCTTTCCTCATAGGAGAGGTGCTCTACCACTGACTGACAACAGAGGGGTTGACGGTTTACACTGATACAAATGCATTTCCTATTTTTTTCTGCATTGCCATTCATTAACAATAAGTGGTCAGACACCTAGGAAAGTTCTGAAAAGATCTTCATGAACTTAACGGGATATCATTATCCCGTTAACTCCATGTGTAACGCTGTGAGTCATTGTGCTCCACACCTTTGACAAGCCTGCTCCGAACAAAATAGATTGATTTTCAATAACCTTAAACTTGTCCTTAGTCACTTTTAATTCTGTACTTTATGGATTAATTTCTATTGCTTTCCTGTTCATCCTGTGGTACTGGAACATTTGAATGGGAGGAAAAAAAAGTATATCTGAAATATTGAGAGAAAAGTTCTTGTCATCTTAGCAAAGTGATTTAAAAATGTCCTAAATAAAACTCCCTCAGGTACTTTATTTATCGAATACTAACTGGCAGATAACTGCACAGTACAGTTCTCAGACTCATCCAAGTTTTAAGTCTATTCAATAGAACAGATTTGGACAAGAAGTGATACATGCACATATTCTAGTATATTTAAATAAATATAGTTATATCTACAAATCCTCCATCCAATTTCTGTATTTTCTACCTACCACAAGATACTCACAAGCAGACTGATTTAATCTCAACAAAGAACATCATTTATCAGAGTAATACAATGCAGTAAACAAGAACTCCTAAGAGTAACATGTTTATATTTTGTATACAAAAAACACCTTTGAAATTTCACTGAACACTGATAAGTGGTCTAATTAAATGTAATTTACCTGGAATTAACTAAATATTTCCATATATTGGTGCATCAAGTTTTGGGGGTTTGTCCAGTTTATAACTAACATTGTCTGACCACTTTTCAGAGTATGTCTAGAGAATACATTTCCTCTATTGCCTTCCACACAAAGCTAAATGTATGAGGTTTTTTAAACTCTTGAGACAAGTTTTTCTTCCTTTTTTTTTTCCCCCCAAAGATTCCTTGTAATTTGTATAAATGCTTGGGCATATTAGTCTTTAAATTTTATGACTATTATAAATAGTGTCACTGTATATAATAAAATCTAGACTCCTAAAAATTATTATTAAATATAGAGTTTGTCATGCTTAATTAAGGATATGGATAGATGAAACAGCATTTGGGGAGACTATTTCACAGTCAACGGTGTGTTTAACTTCTTAAAAGTCCTTATCTAAATGAGGAGTTATAAAAAAATCTTCTTTGTAATGTTATATCCACCAAAGTCTGCATATACTAGGCTGATGAGATAATGGTGATAAGTTGAATGTCTACAGTTCACAAAAAGATTGAAAGAAAAACATTTAACAACTCTGAAAAGGAAAGTAACATTGTCAATTTTAAATCAAGGAATCCAGACACTTTAGTGCTGTTCTCTCAGTCATTGCAGAAAGGTCATCCCAGATGGTGCAGATGACGCACACTGCAAACAGGAAGGCAGGCAGAAAGCAGGCTTGAAGATAAGAGAAATAACACCTCATCAGTAAGTCTGAGTGGCATAAAAAGATACCTTAAAAAATGATCATGCTATTATGTTATACATAACAGAATTATCCCCTGGTAGGCTGTTTTCTCATTTGGTCTATAGGATATGTGTTCATTCAGATGCAGCTTTACACAAGGGCTAAAAAGAAGAGAAATTCATAAACATTACTACAAATTGGCAATGAGTGGAAATATTGGCTGAGTGGGACATCACAAGGTATGAGTGAAAATATAACAGCTGTGTTTTGCTTTGAATAGAGGAGGATCTAAAATGTAAATATATAAATATTACTCTCTACTTTTCTGTTAAACTCTGATGTGAGTTATGCAGGTGCCCTGGAGCCTTATAACCATCTGGGTACTATGCTAGCCTGACAAGCTATGGACAGAAACAACAGTCCTGCCAAGAAAAATAACTGAAAGCAATCTGTGTTTCACCAGCCCGAAAAAACTGCATAGCTTAATTTTCAAGTGCAATCCTCAGTTCATTATAACATTATGTTGCTTAACAATATTATCTGACTCCATGTAAAACAACCAATTAAATAAGCTAGTTAGGAGCCCTGTGTACATCAGCTCCAGGCTGTAATTTGTCCTAGAAATAAGATAGAAACTGATGTAAACTGATATGAACACAACTGCATCTCTTCCACTGATTATGTTTTCTAGACCCCTCCCTTGTCTCTAGAGATCAGGTGTGGCATTGTCAACATTTTTATTTTTCCTTTGACTCACTTATTCCATTCCTGAAAATAAAAACGGTTTAGAAAATGTGCCTTGAGGCTGTCAGCTTAATTCTTGCCTGGAATAAACTGCCATAGCTATACCAATTTAGAGTTTGTTCCTCTGTCTTTTTCTTGCTTCTCTATATATGATTCTTTCTGCTATGATCCTTCTATCATTTCATTTCTGCTATGATGAAATTCAAGTACCTCCTTCTGAAGGACATGTCTTTCTCTGCAAGCAACAAGAGCTCAAGATTTTTGGACCCTATAATTAGGTGTATTATTATTAATTACATTTAAACAATCCTGGCTGCACTTTGATCCTTATGAACATTCAGGAAAATTAGGTCCTCAGCTAAAAATAGTTTTCACATATAAATCTTACAGATACTTCAGAAAAGCATATCTGTTGTTACGGAGTGGACAGAGCCAGCCCATTGAAAAGATAATGAGCAGATATCTTTTAGAATCACAGGTAATTTGTAAAGCCTTTTTTTTTTCCTTAGAGACTATTTAAATAAGAAATCTGAATCTTGGAAATTTAATAGCAAATATATACATTTTCAGGGTCACCTATTACTATTTTTAACATTTTCCCTACAAGCTTTTGTCATGCTTCAATAGGAATTTTCAGTCCTAGAAATGTGAGTATCTCTGTATTATCTCTGTATTACGTAATAAAGTTCCTACAGTCTTGCTAAATTAAGTCAATATGAATTATTCCAGTTCCAGATCAAGCCTAAGGCTCTGTTTACTCATGTTTCTAAAAATTAGATGCAATTTATAATAATGTCATTCTTTTTATCTTGTCAAAGTCCTTTTTTTATATTCACTACATTGTACTATATATCTTGCTTCCAAATATTAGGGCTTCATTACTTTTCCTTTTTTGCGCACAGTTCACTTGGAATGAAAAGCAGAGCACCTAGAAAGAATGAAATAAACGTGTTCTGAGAGCTGGAGAAGCACAGATGCGCAGGAGAAAGAACTGGAAGTTTTAGAGTCCACGTAATGGCAGTTAATATATAATGAATACCATGACCACAGAGTGTAGACTTGCTCTAAACCTCCCTTTCCAAAGGTGTATAATGTCATTATCTTTTTATATCTGAAAGAGCAAAAGGGAAACTGCACTGATTTCACTGCTGGGTGGATAGGGTACATCTTCCAATTCCCTCTTTTGCAGTTCTTGTTCTAGTCATGGTTGAAGGGAGCTTATTCATCTTTCCAGTAGGTATTTTGCTGTATTACCATTGTAACTCTAGTTTGACATGACTTTTGAAGGCTAGTCACTGCATTATCTTTTCTCCATCCTACTGGCAGTCTGTCATGCTGTGTTCCTGTAGAAATTTCTTATTTGTTCTCTTAAGTTTTATTTTTTCCCCCATTTTTCTTAATACAATGGGTCTTTTTTTCTTTCTTTTTTATTCTTCTTTTATTTCCTTTATTATTCTTTTACTTGGTTGTATTATATTTAATTTTTGCTATAATGTTTTATTATTTCCTCTTTATGACAGCATGTGGTCAGCAAGATTCCAATAGTATATTCTGAGGTTTCTAAGCATATGTACAGCTGACACTGGATGATGCACATTATACCAGGAAACAGTAGATTTCTCAGATTTAGGCTCAATCTCATCTCTTCTTACCTCAATATTTATATAGTTTTATAAATGTTTGGTGCAAGTCGCATTTGTTGAGGGCACATAACTTCTGTATTATAAGATCCAAACCAGTTTTACACATATTAGAATGTTCACAACACTCTAATATGAGTAGACTCATAAAGCATATAAATAAGCAACTTAAATGTCCCTTATTATTAGCAGTATAGAGGAACATTCCGGTTTGCTGCAAGTACTGCAACATGTCTGCAACAACACAGCTGATGCAATTGTTTTGATTTGTGGATGAAACTAATTTGCTGAAAACACAATTAAATTACAGCAAGCAGTTGATCCGAGTCATAACTGGAGACCTGAAGTTACAGTCAACTCTGTGTTATATGTAATTGAAATACTGAAAAAATGAATGTAGATAAATAGAATACTGTTAAGTAGAAACAACGCTCTAAAAAGCAAGAGTTATAAAGTCATGTAGAAAAATTGCTGTATTATCATTCTTTGTACTATCTGCCTGTTGATGTCCTCACCTTGGTTTTAAATAATTTTAAATCTGCTTTAAAAATTGATGTTAGAAAAGGGATGAACAGCTTTACAGAGGGTTTACTCATTAGTTATCTCTACTGACAACAATATCTCTACTGGTGTTGCAGTACTATTTGAAGTTTCCACCAAAAATCACATCTAAACTAGACATTATATCAATATATGGGGTGACAATTTCTCTTAAAGATTTTAGAGATTCTTTATAAAAAGCTGCTAACTTTCTCATACTCATTCAGAGCAAATGTCCTACATTGCTTGTTCAGTAGCATGTGTTGAAACAGCCCGTCATTCTCCATCAGCCCTAAAGGAAAGCTAAACTGCCAAGTGAAAGTCTGAACGTAGGTGATATTAACTATCTCATTTGATGAAGTGCTTCTATTGCAAGCAGGACTGAAATATGATCAAGAATCTTGTACAACCACGGGAGTGTTTATGTTATAGACCATATGAAGGTATTACAAGGTATCTGTGCACATTACCCCACTGAAACTTCACGTAAAATCAAACTCTTTCAGCTATACCAAATCACCCTTTCAGTCACTCAGCTCCACGATGTATCCTTCGTGAGACTGCAGTAATCTCATACCAAATCTAAATACAGTGCCATCATTCATATTTAGATACAGTGATGCTTTAAATAAGATCTGGTCTGTAATGGGAAAATAATATATTTCATTAAATCAATTTTCATGGGAAATATTGACACATTTTCAGATATGCTAGATATTTTTATTCCAACTTGTAACATTACTTCATGGTCTGAAGGCAATCATACTTTAATCAAACCAATTTCCAGAGCTGATTATGCCTCAAACAGACTGGGCTGTGTAAATACTGCCCTTCATTTAATCTGTTGAGCCATTAGCTCAAGTGTCATAGATGATTTAACTGCTGTGAGAGCAAAGCAGCATGGAGCAGGAGAAAAGAAACACCAAAACAAAAGAAATTTGAAAAACCTTTATTCATCAACTCCATAATTATTCAGATAGAACTGTCAAGGAGTCATGGAAAATGACAACTCAGAAAGATAAACCTAGATCAATGCTATGCTAGTTGTCTAAACAGATGCATGAAATTATTCAGTGCTTTAATGACTAAAACTTTTACCTGGAATCAGACAGTAGACAGTGGGTTAAGCAAATGACAGATGTAATGCATTTCCTATGGGAAACTCTATTTAATGCAGGAACTGTATAGACTCTGTAGCTGGGGGGTTGATTTTTTGTTTATTAGAGTGGCATATCTCAAAACTTTTAATGAAATTACCACTCTGAAAAGGATTTGATGCTGTATCTCCATATGTGTGTGTAAAGATGGATGCCTCAATTTGGTGCTTTTCACTGGAATAAAATAAACTATGAGATCGGGGAGAAACTACCACTTACAAATTTTATTTCTTACATCTTCATCTGCCTTTTGACTTTTTTTCTCTCTTTTATCTCTAATACAAATTTTATGAATTGGATGTAGTGTTATTCCTTGTCTGGGTACATTATTTTATTGAAATTAACTTTGAGGGTTTTTTATACTGCAGAAATGGATCTTTATGTTTCTCATGGACAGTTTTCCTACTATCTGCAGATTTGGAAGGGAAAACCCTAAACTAGTAATGAAAAGTCTTCTAGGGCAGTATATCTCAGCTCTTGCATCAAAACCCCAACAGTTGTGAATCAGGAAAGCTAATTTGATTACAAAATTACTTAGCTAACTAAGACAAAGGCAAGCAAAGTTAACCCCTTACATTTTCATTGCATTTTATTCTTCTAGTTCAACTAGCCTTTCCCACCTTCTGAAATATATGAAAAATATCTAAGCTTATTAGCAATATACTCTTGCTTTCATAGTGAATGTAATTTGGTATTTGTTTTCTTCAACTAACAGATTACCACCTTCCAATGGCTGGGAATCAGTGACTCTACATGGTTGGTTTGTGACATTTTCTTACATGCACTAACTTTGTACAACTGCATAATTCTATAAAAAATTATTCAATTTTAGCAGGGAATCACAGAAATTGCTTGAATGACTTTTAATAAAGAAGCTAATTCAACTTTGGCTCTGGAGGTTCAGACCATAAGCAATATTAATAATTATCTTATCCTTCTTTTAGATCTTTAAGAAAAACTGCTGTCTGGGAATTTATATCAGGTTTCAAAATTTATTTTAAGATTCTTTGATTCTTATAAACATATAAAGTGTGAACGAGGCTTACTTTTGGTGAGGAACACCTCTCTTTTCCCTTGCTTGCCTTTCCTTCCTTTCCTTCCTCCTCAAAGTCTTTGTTATAGTCCAAAGAGAATAAAAAAAGTCCTGAAATTCTTTCTTCTTTAGTTCTTCAAATATAGTAAGGGCTACTTGAGCCTGAACTGTAGGCTTCAGCTGTGACTTATGTTGGTTTGGAATCCAAAGTTCAGAGTGGTTCATACAGTTCTTATTGAAGATTTCTTATGCTTCTTCTGAAAGTTATCTCTGAATTATGAATAAGCCTAAGAAAAATGCAAACAAAGCAATGTTTCTTTTGTGAATGAAACTCAAGCATAGATAATGAAATAAAAAAACAGCTTTATGGGGGAAAAAAAAGTGCTGTTGCTCTGATTGACTTCTGCAGTAATGATATATGATCAGAAGCTAAAAAATAAGGAAAAAAACCCACAAAACAACCCAAAAAAGACCAGCTAAGTTTTCTCAGTGTTATAACTTTATGCTTACCTGTGAGTACAGTGCTTTCATGGTTACATAAAATTCGTGTTGTAAGTTGTCAATGCTAGTAGTATTTTTTTGTTACAGAGATGATTTTCTACAATTGATAGTAATTTCTAACACATTCTAATTAATTCATTTTCTCAAGAATGTTCTTGTACAGTTCCTGTTTTGAAATTCATTTATGTAAAGATTAAATTTAGCAGTAATTTCTATAAGTATGTGTAAGTTTTAAGAAAGGCAAAGTAGACTCAATAAAGGGATATTTTTTCTTAGTAATTTTCGTCTTTGGGCAAGATACCATTTTGAACAATATTAATGTCAAAGCAGTCCTTGCTCTATTAAAGGACAACTTAAGAACAAGGAACAAGATAAAGGTCTTGGACAGAGTAGGTATTTAAGTTATTGACTGGTTGAATTTCTAAAACACAGTCTTAACTTCCAGCATTTCCCCCTGTTCTTCCCATTGACTATTCCTGCAGCAATACCCTCCAAAAGACCCTAGAGGGAAATCTTTCCTAGCTTGGAACACAATTCTGACTCCCAGATCTTGTGACTGCAAAAAAAATGTCATAGTCATTCTGAGTTTAGTCAGTAATAACCATTTTTAGATTCAGCTCAGTTCATTCTCCAGGAAAAAAAAGAAAGAGCATTGTCCAGTAAAAGTTTCTCCTAACTTAACAGAGAAAATACTTAATTTCTTCTGGAATAGACACTATCATCACAGTGATTTTGAAGATATGGATTACAGAGTGTGTGATCATCCATTTAAGGCAAGCTTGAAAATGAGCATTCACCAAGACAAAGAAGTCACCTTGTGCTATGAGTAGTGTTTTATAGAAAGGAGATGTGTGAAATCTTAAAATAATAAGTCATTATAATTGAGGAGAATTTTAATGCTAGAAGCAAACCACAAGTTTCTTGTTTCCCAAAAATTCTCTCTTTCTTTAAAAAAGAAAAAAAAAATTAAGAGTGTTATCTACAGATGTTTATGGTTACCAGATAAACTGACACATTCTGATGTAGAGCAGTTGAAATAATGGTAGGTGGGGCAGGCCAGCGGGTGGAGGTGAGGGAGCAACCTTTGTTTAAGGTAACAACAGTTGTTTCTGTTTGAGGGTTTTCGATATTTTCCTTCCTATAACTTTTATGACCGATTAATTTGGAGCACAGATAGTAGGAAGGTTGGATTCCTCATTGACATGATTTTTGCCGAGTAATAAATGGCATGAAATCAGTATACACAAACAGCAGTGCAGCTGGGGAAATAAATAGTGCAAACTGTCTTTCCTCAGCTTCATTACTTCGCTACTTCAGGACTTCACTACTTCCCTTAGAGATAATTTTTTTCAACAGCTGTTTTAAAGCATTCATTGATTTTGTTTGTTTGTTAATTTGGTTTTTTTTGTTTTGCTTTTGTTTTCTAATTCTGGATACTATCGTGTTAATAGTTAGTGGAATCTCATGGGTGAAATGGAGATTAAAAATTATGTTGATCGGACAGGTGACAAGCTCATTAACGTCCTATAAGAACATCCATTCCAGAAAAACTGAGGTGTGCTGCTCAACCAGGATTTGGTTTTTTTGCTAAAGAAAAGTTAATAAAATAAAAAGTATCAATGATTAAAAAATGCCTTGGTTCAGATCTCATGACTTAAACAGTCCTGTTAAAATATTAAAGAAAAAGAAAGTAAAATCACCTCTTCAAATTATGTTATGTTGCCATGCTTTTTAATAACATTTTACTAAACAATGCATTAGAAATTTGTTAGTGTCTGGGGAAAAAGTAATTGAGACAAATAATCAAGGCGTAATTTAAAAAAAAAAAAATATATATTTGTTCTTCGCATCTGTCTACCAGAGGCAAAAATGGTTGCCACTATAATTGCACTGCTGGCAGCTTCATTTCTTATGTTATACATGTAATATGTATTCCAGACCAGGGATTTCTTCTCCCTCTGTTTCCTTCTAAAGTCCATTCTGCACACTAGGAAGTAGATGAAAAAAATACAAGATGGCTTTTTTTTTTTTTTTTTTTTTTTTTTTTTTAAGGGGGGCTTAT
>VZRE01005211.1:15970-37725 GCA_013396775.1 Cephalopterus ornatus | reverse complement strand
TAACATATTAGAAACCATATATATTTCATCTGAGCTGAATTTTTAAGGGAAAACCAACATGTAAAAATTCAGTGACTTGGAAAACATTGCCATTGTTTTATAAGAGCCTGATGTGCTTTATTTGGCATGACTTATTTTTCTTAAGGGTTCAACTATCGTTTCTGATTAGCATCTTATCTCTGTAAGGTATTTTTTGAGTATCCCAGTTCTTATCACAATTAGTTAGATGGGCAGCATCTTGGCTAGTAAATGATGTGGTTTTTTTACTCTATACCCTGTTATATCTCTGGAACCATAAGATATGGCTTTTTTTGAGAAAAGAACAAGACTGATGAAGCTGCAAAAAATGTTGATGAAAAACAACTGTAGCAAAGGTTCTTTCTAGACGCTTTCCTCTGATTTAGTTCTTTTATTTCTACAACAGTTTTCTACACTATCCTGTGAAGAGACAAATTGATTTCGATGGGAGTAGTGCAGTTAAAATCCACTGATCTTTTTTGAGGATATGTCTGTTAATAGTAAGTTTAGGAACACCTTAACGCAAACTGGTATTTATTACAGAAATAGTCATATAGCATTAAAGAAATACGAAGCTACTATCGTCTTTTAATTCAGTGTGCTATAGATATAATGCAGAAGCATTTACTATCGAGTTATATGTGGGTTTTCACATGATGTCTGTAACAGCCATAAAAAATCAGTTTGAAAGCCAAAAAGTCTTGCATTCTGTCTCATATCACCATTACTGGAGGTTTCATCACTATTTAAAGACCTTCAGCATAAGAAAGCCAGAGTTTTATTTTCCTTATTGTCTAATAAGGAAATTTTTCTAATGCATTTTTTAACATTTACCTTTTTTATCCTTTGGCAAAATTAGTTTCCATTGTATGTTTTTTAATGTTAAAAGTACTTCCTTGAGCATGTCATTTTTGCAGAGCAATTTCACCATTAGGTGGCTTAGGGCTTATTGAATTTAGTACATCAAAAATAGGACAAAATTATTTGCTTTGTAGTTTATTGATGCAATTCATGATTTAATATCCTCTATTTAAACCTGTCTGTAGTGTGTATTTCAACCAAACATCTCTGAACTGCTGTGTTTGTCCTGGTCATGGAAATTTTTTCATACCCCTGAGTCTCTTTTCCCCTTTTTTATATATTTTCTTTGTACTGTATTTAAAATGGTATGATGATAAACCTATTCCATAGTCAAGATGTGGGTCCTCACTGATTCATGAAAGCATATTACAATACTTTCTAGTTTGCTTTCCACTGCTTTTCCTAACAATTGCCAATATTGTTTTCACATCTTTTCAGCAGGGATAGGTATTGATCCTTAAAGACTCATAAGTCTTTTTTTTTTTTACCTTGAGTACTAATAACTAATTCAGGATGATAGTATAGATTCTTTGTAGGTTAATTGCTTACAGTCACATTGCTTAGCATTTCAAATTGGTAAATCATTTTAATATCTAATGCTGAAAGAACATCTACACATCCATGTGATCTGTGTAGGTTTCACTGTACCAATTAATATCTGTAAATTTTTTTGCCACAGTATTAACCTCCTCCTACAGAAATTGCGAATATGCAGATTCACTGGTGCAGGTAAAGGTTCACAGATAATTTTCCTCCACCATGAAGCTAAGAAAAGGTCTTCATTTTACAAAGATCATTTTAGTCTCCAGTTTGTTCTGCCTGTTGGGACACTACATCCTCAAAAGTTGTTCTCATGTGTAGATCCCTGATTCCTATTGTGACCACTTTTGCAAATGAATTTGGCTTTTGTGGAATTATATTATCTTCAGTGACTACACTTTTATCTGAAGTCTCTTAAATAGTGCCCAATATTTAAGTCCACATTTAAGTTTCTAGGTTTTTGAGTGGCTAAGGCTGCATATATGTATTTATGTCCTCAGTGAGCAAAGATTATAAAGTCATCCTCAACAAAAGGAAACACAAGAAACTGTCAATACTTGAATCAATAAATATCTAGGTAAAAATATCTGGTACTTGTCCAATTTTGGATAATGTCAGGCTTAAAAATGAAAACTTTTCCTAGAAAGTCAGTGCTGATTGATATACATACCAACATAATGATTTTGATCTGTATTAAACATTGACTTTAAACCTTGATCAAGATCAAGGTTCCATTGCGCTTGGCAGCCCAAAAGCACAGAAAGCAGCAATTATCCCTAAAAGCTTAATAATTTAAGTCCCCATCCTAGAAAACTTATAAATTGTATTAATTGAAATACTCTTTGCAATTCCTACACAAATCGTGAAACTGATCTCATACACAAATGTTAACCTAAAGAGACAAAAGAGAAAAATAAATTAAGAGTCAAATACAATAAGCCTCCTTTTGTAGACATAAAATTGATGTTAAATGAAATTCTTGGGATTGTGCAAGGCAAAGTGTTCATGAATAAACTGAAAAGAAATATCTACACCCTGAAATCGACCTTTATTTCCACGTAGTTTTAGATTTCTAGTGTGTTTCATAGTTTAGAATTGATTTATTATTTGTTTTATATTTGTTATTAGAACTTGAAAATTAAATTATCAGATTTACAAACTGTCATGACTCAACTATGATGCTTATGCTCTGAAAGTAATGACTCTCATGGAGACTCTAGTACAGATATTGGCAGAATATACCTTGAAATGATAACTGGTCTATTTGATTCAGACAATTCTAGCATGCCATTTCTGTTAAGTAGTCATTGAAATGTTTATGAGTTTTATTATTTTCCCAGTAAGATTTCCTGAGACTCAAACTCTGCAAGTGTCTTGTCTCAGTTATTAAATGTGAGATTATCCCAACATTTCTCATGCCTGCTGTGTACCTTTTTAAAAGCTTAAACAAGTAATTTTTGTCTTTAGGGGGTTATTGTTTCTCTACAGTTTGTTGTTACTCACATAAACAGTTGTCAAAATGTAAACACTGTCTACATAAGAGGAAGTTTCTAAGGGAAAAAGGTCTGATTTGGCCAATGGAATACATAGATTCAAATGAAGAGAAAGGCATCTTTTATTCCCACGTATATAAAACAGATACTCTGTGAATCACTAACGTAAAGAAGTTTATCTTTACTCTATAAATCGAAAAGCTCTCAGACTTGCTATTTCACAAAATATCACATTTAAAAAGTAACTGTTGCTACATGTAGGGAGAAATGGATAATTCCAAATAGGGACTTAACCTTTGTATGGCTTATATATACATGATGTGTGTTTTGGATTTTAAGTGTAATTAACTGCTAAATACTAAATAGTATCTCTCAAATCTCTAAATTCCCAACCCACAGGGAGAAAGTTGGACAACTAAAAAATAAATCCATAACATTCACATTAGTGTAAAAGAGCATGTATAACCCAGCTGATTAAAAATACTAATCATCCAAAACGTCTAATTTTGAACTTGGAAACCTAACATGATGCACTGGATCAAACACTTAACCTCTATGTGTCTTACATAAAAATAACTCCCTGATCATAACAACTGTTTCCATCCACCAAAGCAAAAAAATCCAGGGCTAGTTAAACTAAGAGGGAGATGCATTTAACATGTATTGTCTCAGGAGCTGGTTTGGTCAGCACTAGCTCAGTGATGTCCAAGCAAGACACCTTATGTTGAATAGGGATATGGAAAGAAGGTAGAAAACTTATAGGACCAAAATAGATCATTCCATCTGCCTTAATTGCCTAGATGCTTCTTTATAGGGGTCTCTAGATAGAAGGTTAATTTAAGTGTGTATCTGAAATAGGGCATATCAGTCATATTCTGAAAAGGAAATATGTTTTTCTCCATTTATTATAAAGACAGACTAGCTCAACTTGTTCTGCTAAAAATGTCTCTATAATGGATACTCAAGAGCTACTTTAGAGCCTGTGGCATGTAACCCAGTTTGGACAAGTGATGTCATTCAGTGGCTCTTACTCACCTACTCCAGTGGAGTGAGGTGTTTTTTAAGTCCAACATCGTATCTGTCAGTTCCATCTTGATGCTCTAGAGCATCAAAAAATGACAAATTCAATAAATTTTATATATATTCATAAAAAGTTAAATAAATCGATATAAATTTAAGGTACCTAAGCACCTAAAATGAGACAAAATTAACTTGCAACAAGTTCTCATAATCATAGTCATGGAATATGCTGAGTAGGTAGAGACTCCCAAGGATCATCAAAATCCCACTACTAACCCTGCACTGGACAGCCCCAAGAATCACATTATGTGCCTGAGAGCATTCTCCAAATGATTCTTGAACTCTGTCAGGCTTGGTGCTGTGACCACTTCTCTGGCAAGCTTGTTCCAATGTCCAACCACTCTGGGCAAAGAACCTTTTCCTAAAACCCAACCTCCCCTGACACAGCTTCATGCCATTTCCTCAGGTCTTGTCAATGATCACCACACAGAAGAGGGGAAGAGAGAAAGAGAAGCCTTCTCCTCTTCTTCCCTTCATAAGAAAGCTGTAGTCTTTTCTCCAAGCTGACCAAGCCAAATGACCTCTGTTGCTCCTCATATGGCTTCTCCTCTAGGCCTTTTCACCATTATCATAGTCCTCCTTTGGCAACCTGAAGCCACTGAAAGCTTTTTATTAAAGCTAAGAAAAGTTAATCGAAGCATTAAAATTACACTGAGTACACTGAAAATAAATCCTGAAAAACCTTTCCAAATATCTTTATATTGTGAACTGATCAGAATTAGTTTTAGGTAACATACTGTATTTGCATTCCTAACATATGTTGAAAGTCTACATCATTTTAACTTTGCTTTGCTCCTTAACAATATATAAAGCAATAACCTGGTGTTACTGGAATGTTCGCTGTTCTTCTTGCTCAGTACAGGTATGCAATGAACAGAAATATCTTTTTTTCCCTTTTTATTGTTGGGGGTTTGTTCTTTCAAGATGTTGTGTTTCAGCACTGAGTCTAGCAGACTAAGTTAAGAGCGATAATTGAAATTTGTTCTCTCCTTTTGGCAAAAAAAAAAAAAACAACTACTCTGAAGTAAAGTCTGAGGTAAAAGCATTTTACAAATAAAGAAATTATGAGAATTTCTCCAAGAAAACACCCCCACGTAGTGCTGTGGGTTTACAATAGAAGTAAAGAGGCTTTAGCAATCATCTCTCTCCAAAGAGCTTCAATTTCCCTGCTTTCTCTCCTTTTCCTGTTAGACACTGCTAATTGGCATGTTGACCCAGACTTCATGGTGACTGGATTTGCACAACAGGAGAGAAGCTGTAGCATGCAGCAGGTGGGGACACCTGAGGTCTCCATGAGGTCATGAAGAAGGTATCCTATGATTTCATGGCCATCTAGTTTCCTTGCCACTCCTTTCTTCCCTAGGAGAGAATTAGTAAAGAACATATTTGTAAGAAAGCACCAGTCTGTGATGCATGGCTGGAGGTAGACTCAAAGAACTTACAAGTATGCTCTGTTCCTATTTCTTGCAGTAAGCAAATTTCTTCCAAACTGCCTGGGAATTTAAATATAGCCAAGGCTACCTGAAAGTACTATCAGTACATTTTTGTGACCTAACTTGAGATATCTTGAAGATGAGTGATTCAGGTCTTAGTGTGTTATGAACACAAGCATTTTCCTTCTCACAGCATTTCACTAAGTAGAACAATCTCTCTTCTTACAAGGCAAAATAATAAAATTTGGGCATATAATCACTTAACCTCAAGTATAATCAGTTATTTTGTATCGAGTTGGTTTTTTTCTATAGTATTTATATAAATGCATTGCCCCTTTAAATGCATACAATGACAGAAAGTTGTTGAAGTAAAGCATAGATAAGAAAATCTTCTTAACTTTGATAAAATAATCTGGTGTCCTGGTTCTGGTCAGGACAGGGTTAATTTTTGCAGTAGCCAGGAGTGGGCATGGCTAGGATCATGATTTTGCTTACAGTTTTGTCTGCAACTCTAATGTATTAAAAGGATTTTAAAGAATCTGTATGTTCTTATATTGTTTTCCTTTCAAATTTATTATACTTACAAGACTGTTAGTAGATATATTTGGCAGAAGAAAAGTGCAAGAGACGATCCCATGCTTAGGACACAGGCAACTCACTAGTTTTGTGAAGGCAAAAAGAGCTCTCCCATGTGGATATGGCAGTGCATAATTATCTTTCATGTGAATTTTATATTTTTCTGTCAGACATCAGACGATAGCCGCAGGGAAGTGACAAGGCCCAATAAAGACAACACTTGAGTGTGAGCCAGGACTCTTCAGCTGTACATTTATCATCTCACTATTGCAATTTTTGCTGCCTGAACACAAGCTGCTGCACATTTAACCTCTTTGGCCCTGATTTCTTGTCACGTTTTGGTTTTTTCACAGTTCTTTGCAGTTCATAGCATAAAAGATCTCTGCTTTAGGGTTAGGCCTTTATGCATCACAGAAAGATTAACTATGTGCAGTACATTGCATTAAAAACTTTTCTGTAGAATACCTAGCTTCTCAGATTGCCCTCTAAGATGAATCTGTCTGCAGCTGCAACATTAGAAACATAAGATCCAGGTGAAGAAAATGTGTTGTGCTAAATGAGCCAGTGGTCTAATCAAAAGGAACTCCAGATCTGTTAAAGAGATGATCTGTTAATGACAAATCCCTGGTGTAAATGAGGTCACTTCGCTATAAAGTAGAAATCAATTTTGTTGAGAATAATAAAATATTATTAAGATAAGAATAATAAAATAAAGAGGAAGCCTACTTCTTTCATTAAGAGATTGAGATTATATTTTCTTTTGAGGTTTTAAAGAAAATATAATAATAACACTCTCACAGCAGCTGTGCACAAAAAATGAAGTGCTGGAGATATTTTTAATATTTATAAAGTTTTAAATTTTATACCATTTATGTGCAACTCATTGTTAAGAGCCTAGGCAAAACAAAGGGTTCTCTGAACTGGAACAGTTCAGAGCAGGGAGTTTAGTTCAAGCTCTCCTCTGCTTTTTGTATTCATGACTTTAAATATTGCAGGGTTGTTCTTGCTAGTTCTTGTTCTGCTGAATCAGCTCTTACAGAAGCATCATTGTTCTTTAAGACTGACATAGGTTACAGACTGCTTAAGAAATGTGAATTAGGTGCACTGGTGCATAGGAATGAGCAGAAGAACTTGAAAGCTTTTTTTTATTATTTTGTCCAATCAAATATGCCTGTCTCTGTAGTGCCTATACCCAGATTAGCCCCAAGCTTCAAAGAGTTTTTAACAAAGCTTCAAAGCAGGCAATTTATGCATCATTATTACCCTACTTTGAAACACACCTGTTTCTTCAGGGTGCAAATATTCTTTAGAGGGATTGAAATCCAAAACAAAATTCCAAGAAATTTAATTAAATGTGGAAAAAACTGCTACCTCTATCCCAGCCATTTTTTTTCTTTATGGCATTGACAGTCTGGTTTTCTTTCTTTTCAAGGTCATTTTGTCATATCACATAAAGGTGCACGTTCCATATAGGCCTTCAAATTAGTTCAAGAGGCCACTACACAGTTTCCAGTGTTCATTTCCATGCAGAAAAAATGGGAGCAGTTAAGATGAAAGAAGTTGACATGATATGGCTTGTACCTCTGCAGGACGAGCATTCTGCTGCGTAGATTATGAAGGCCACCACATGATATTTCTATGAGATTAAAAATTACTGCAGAGAAGAGAGATTTAAGGTTGTCCACTGCTCCCCTCCTTATGGCTATGTATCAGTGAAAATCAGCATTCATGTTGCATTCCCAGGACTTCTTCTTAAATGTACATATTTTACAGTATTCTGATAAAGAACCAATCGTATGAATATCCATGCTACTTCTGAGTTTCAACAGACTGAGATATGATTAATGGGTGATGCTAGACACTTTTAACCTTATGCTGCTATTCAGTGGAAGGTGGCAAAGTGCATTTTTCTGTAATGATTAAGTATGTGTGGTTCCAAATACGCCAGTACTTCCAAATCATAATGTGTCTGTTACAGATGGACTATTAGTCAAATAACCTGGCTTCTGTACCAGTACAACATAACTGTCTGAATGAGGATGTACTGATTGAAATTTTTCATCAAGTGACCATACTGGTACAATACTCATATAACCCTTTATTATCCACTGATGATAGTGTGAGTATTAGAGGTATCTTAATGTTCTGGCTGGAGAGAGCTGCAATTTTCTGAACATGTGTTTATTTATTTAAATGTGATTGAGCAACATTTTGAGCTCATATTAGAAATTTAAACAAAAACGTTAAAAAATGGAGCATGTCTACGTTTTTGAGAAAATATTAGTTATTTAATTAACTGTAAGGAAATTGAATTACAACAAATCAACAAAAGACACCTTCAATGGTGAGTGAGAGCATCCGTGGAGGAGTTTCATGTGGTAAAACTAGTCCACTTTAAATTTATTCCTCTCAAAAGTTCAGATTAATTTGACTGGTGGTCCTCCATGAATCAAATACCTTTTGGGATGGGATGAAAGATATAATTATAGAATGATAGAAGCGTCTAGACTGGAAATGGCCTCTGGATACCCTTTGATCCAACTCCAACCCTCTGTGCAAAGCAAGGCTTTCATCTAGGCTAACCATGGCCTTGTCAAGCTGCCTTCAGTGTTTCCAGCAAAGGAAATTCCACTACTGGTCTCATGCCTATTGTCTCCTATTTGTTCACTTTGCAGCCTTTTGAAAAGCACACCTCCATCTCTTCTGTAACTACCATTTGGGTAATGGAAAACTGATTAGATCCCTCCTGAATCTTCTCTTCCCTCAGCTGAAAAAGAATCCCAATTCCTTTTGTTCAGCACTCTAATCATCTTGAGGCTCCTCCTCTTATCCCTCTCTGTTCAGTCTGTCTTTTATTTGGGGAGTACCAAAACTGGACACAACATGCCCAGTGTAACCTAAAAAGAGCATAGTGGAGTGGAATAATCACATCCCTTGTGATGCAGTGGCTGGTGCAACCACTGAAATGGTTTGTCTTCATTGCTGCAAAGGCACACTGTTAAGTTCACTGACAATCAGTACCCCCCGATTCCTTCTAGTAGAATTGCTTCCCAACCAGTCAGTCCCCAGTCTGTACTACTGACTGACTTATTTGGTCTCTCCTGCAGGAGCTCACATTTTACTTCTTTAAATCTTATGCAATTCCTCTTAGCCTGATTCCTCTGTTAGGGACTCTGCATTTTACCTTTTCCATCCAGTGTTATCTATCTCTTCTCCCAATGTGATCTCAGTTGAAAAGTTAGTGATAGTGTAGTCAATGGCATCACCCAGGTTGTTTGTACAGACCCTGAGGAATCCCACTCAAGACCAGCAGCCAATTTGACTCTGAAATATTAACAACCTTTTGAGTTCAGCACTTTAGACAGTTTTCCATCCATCTTCAGACTGATTTGACCAGGCTATGTCTAATCAGCTTCAACAAGTATGTGAGAAATCATGTCAGACATCTTGCAGAGGTAAGAATACATGAATACCCACTACTCTCCTCTGTTAACTGAGGAAGTCATTTCATCAAACAAGGCAGTCAGACTCCCACAGTTTAATCTTGGTAAACCTGTGTTGGCTTTTTCCAGTCTCCTTCTTGTCCGTCACGTGCGTGGACAAATATTCCACCTGGATTAGTACTGTTATTTTCCCAGGAACTGAGGTGAAGCTACCTGGCCAATTTTTTGCTAGATTTTTTTTTCTGTTGTTGATGGGCATATTTGATTATTTTTTTATTATCTGTGATTTTCCTTGATCTCCATAACCTTCTAAAAATGACAGAGGGGATTTGCAACAGTATCTTCCAGTGCCTCTAGACTTACCCCATTAGGTCCCAAAAACCTCTTCCTGTACAACTGGTACAGATGGTCCTTAGCTCAATCCTCCTTTGCTGTCAGTGACTCATCATTTGCTTTTCCATTTCATCTTGGAATAGAGACTTGAAAGCTGACATCAACCTTAAAGATCGAGGTGAAAATAAGATTGAATAGTTCTTTGCTGTGTCATTTCTAACTTGCCAGCTCCATTCAGCAGCAGTCTGTGTCTTCCTTGTACTTCCGCTCAGTACTAACCAACCTGTAGAAGTCTCTCTTGATAGTTTGAGTTCCAGCTGAACTTTTACCTTCCTAACTCCATCTCTGCAAGGTCACATAATACATGTGCCCCCTTTCCCATCTATCACTTTGAGTGATATCTGCTTAACTACAAGTCTGGTTTATTTCTATTTCTATTCCTACTCCTCTTTTTATCTTTTCTTTTTTTTTTCTTTTGTTGTTGTTGTTGTTGTTTTGTTTTGTTTTGTTTTCATTTAGGGGTATGGACATCTCTTGTGCTTTGAGCTGCCTCTGAAATTTTCTGAGCAGTTCTGAGCACCTTTGCCCACCAAGACAGACTCCCACAGGAGTCTTAACAGTTTCCTGAGCAAAAACTCTTCTAGGACTCGAAATCTACACTTCTGAAATCTGAGGTGTTTATTTTGCTACTATAATTTCGAATGAAAAATATAAAGTGAGGAGTAGGAGGAAGATTTTATATCTGTATTCATGTGTGTTTGTGTGTATTTGTGAGATCTAAAGTAATTTCCTTATTTTGTTTGTGGTATTAATTACATATACACTATATATTCATATTTACTACTATTTCTGAACTCAGGTGTCTCAAAAATATGTTATAAAGGAAATCTTTCTCTGTGAATTAACTGATGTGTTTATTTGCTTCTTCTGACCCATCTATACTATTTTGGCTGATTTTATGTTCAGAACACAGAGTATTCAAAGGTCAAAAATATTTCCCTATTAGTACCAATATCTAATTAAAGAAACAGTAAAGAACATTTTCACAGTAAAAGCAATAAAGGAATAAAGTTTCCACACAGAATTTTCAAAACCATCTTTCTACATAGAAGTAAAAGCTTGAGTAGTATAATGTAAATTGGAACTGTTCTTGGAGAAATTCAGCTCACTATGGGATAAGTGAATGACGTTCATTTCATCTCATTTGAGTCATTTGCAAGTTGGCATGTAGTCCAAGTTGGATGTCTATACTTTGCATATAATCAATGGAAAGAAAGAAGGAGTGAGACATCCAGAGAGTGATTAATTAATTTTTAAATAGGTATCTATTAGAACCATGATAAATATATATCTGGAGATGCTTCTCTCTTTAATATCTGTGGAGGAAATTTAGATGAATAGCAAAGATGTCTAATTTTTAGACATTTAAAATGAGGTGAAATGAATCTCATTACCTACGTAAGCCCTTCATGCATAAATATGTTGCCTGAGAACCTTATAAACTGTTTACTAATATACTTGAATAGTATCAATTGGCACACTGAAGGAATCCATGCATACAGCAATATGTTGACTCCTAGCAGATACACTTTTTTTGTTGTTCCAGAAAAAGACTTTGGGCATTTTATTTAATTGAGTTAGATTGAACTGTTAAATATTTTAAATTTAGATTGCTAGAATTCATAATTAAGATATTGCATGCATGCACACTCCCAGAATTCTTTTCAAATTCATTCTAGATTAGAAATACTTTTACTATAGCTAAATGTTGTTATTCAGACCATTTTATCTTATCTTCACTTTTGATTGCTGTAATCACTCACTTGACCTTGGAATTTTCATAACTTTCAGTATGAACAATAAAAAAAAAAAAGTAGCTGTTGCAACTATCACCTGTATTCATTGGTCTGTTTACATTACCTGTCTTTTCGTTCACTACATCAGTTCTCATCCATTCATTTTTTAAAGACTTTTGGTCTTACAATCCAGCGTTTACAGCATTTGATATGTTTTGCTGCCATCTTATTAATTCTCCTTTCTCATCATTCCTTATTACGTTGTCATACTCCACTCGACTATGACCCAATTTTCCAAGTTGCTGCCTTTAAGGTAATTTCCCGATTGCATAGTGACATTTTTAAGACATACATAATTAATTATAATGAACAAAATTTAATGAAGAGGTTAATTCTCTAGTAAAAGGAACCAGGTAATTTGTTTGCTTCTATAACCATTATCTCTTCTATAAAACTATTTATGTATATGTAATTAAAATATGCAAATAAAGTCCCAAGTAGAGCACTCGGTTGGGCACCTGTCAGTTCCCATCCAAGCAGCAGAAAGCCTTTGGAGAGAGTAGATATCTACATAAATAAGTTCAACCACTTTCACCTGAAACAACAAATATATGTTACAAAGAGCAAAAGGAGTTTCAGGAAACACACTGCTTCCTAGCTAGGCTTACATATGTTTTCAGAAAAGATGTGATTTGGAACCACTCAAAGACAGAAATGAAAATAAGCAAACAAAATCTTAAAAGTTTCACCAAGGAAAGGAGCAACATGTTTAGCAATAACATAAACTCAATATATATCAATAAACAGGAATCTACTTTTTTGTTCCCTATTAAATATTGAAGGCAGAGCACAAGTATTATGCTCTATATTTGGAACTGGGCAGTAGACACTATGACCTGCAATAATCCTTAAGACATTTTTTTTAAGCAAGTGATAGGAAAAAATCCTCAAAAGTATCCTCAAACCTCAAGAATATATAATGGCAGAGAAGGTGTGAATCAATCAGTAAAGGGAAAAAAATTTTTTTTTTCTAATACTTGGATTTCAAGGTTTTTCTTCGAAGAATCAGTTCAACAAATATAACTAAACAAAATCAGATTATTATTCATTTATATGAACTATTTCAGCAAGCAACACTCCTAATCCAAAATGTAGATCATACTGACTTTTGATTTATCTTCTTTAAAAAAAGGTCAGGAGAGTCAAATAGAGACTGTGAGAATTTATTTTCAGACATTAGCAGCACCTTCTTATTGCCGGTGAATGGATTTAAAACGGATTAATTCAGAGGTATATGTTCAGATAGCAGAAAATCTCAGTTGGATTTAATTAAATCCATTTAACGCATCACTTTTTAAGATAAACACACTGCTATGTGTGAAATGCTTTCAAATTGTTAAAAGTAACATGGGTCATTCTTCGAGTCAAATGCAGTAACAAGGGGTAAAAAATCCTATGTCTCTGGAAAAGCAAGGAAAGAAGATAGTTTTCATGTAACTTCTGCTGGATTACTGAAATCTATTCTCTACAGATCTGCTGTCATAATGAAAGATAATAGTTTTTATAGGGACATCAAATTCTGGTAACTTTCTTTACACTGCCTTGTGTAGGTTGTCTTTAGTACCTCCCACTTCAATGGCCCATGCATACCAGGCATGCAGTTTATTTCAGATATAACCTTGGAAAGTTAGGAAACAAGATGAAAAATTTCATGTTTCATTATGGTGTAAGTTACGTCTGTTCTGTCTACACTTTGACAGCTATGTAAAATCTGTACTTTTTTAATACTTGATCTTTTCTACAAAGTTTTGGCTGGAATCTTAACTGTCACAAATGTGTGTTCTCCAAAGGATCTTAATTTGAGGGTAGCTGGTTCAGCTGAAGTTTATAATTACTGGTGTGTCCATTGATTTCCATTTTTGATGATAGATGTGAATTTTCTTGTAGTGTTGAGCATTTTAATTTCATTTTTCATATAGTTGTAATACTGAATGCTGTATCATACAAGGCACCATCAACAGATAATGGGCCATATATCAAGGCCTCTATAGCAAGAGTTAAATAAACTAGCTGACTATTCTTACCCTGTAGCAATTCTAATTATGAAATTCAGGAAGTTTTTTGCACTCAGTATTCATGCTCTTTAAGAGGCTATTTTTTCACTCAGCAGTATTTTGAAATAATAAAAGGATGCTGAAGTATTGTTCAGAGAACAAACTCTGACAGTTTCTGCTCTGGCAAAGGTTTTTTTGGATTCGTCTTGCAGTTTTACCTTTATTGGTTGGTTTCCAAGACAATATTACTCTATTTTCAAATCCTGTTAGCATCAATGCTCAGCCAACAACAGGTTTTTGGGATGTGGATGATGTTGGAAAGTATTTGATATCACATATCAGCATCACTACTCTTATAATTCTCTTGTTACCCTGTGCCTTCTAACTGCATAGCAGTAATAACACTGCAGTTTTTGTACCGTAATACAAATAACAGAATTATATTTTTCTTTATACCTACATCAATTCAGCATTGAATGGAAATAAATTAAAATATGTATAAAAGAGATTTTATTTAAAAAATCAAGATCAAATTTGAAAAAAATATCCCCCCCCCAAAAAACCAACCCCCCAAAACAACAAAAAACCCCCAACAACAACAAAAAAACCCAAACCAAAAAAAAAAGAACAACAAAGAAACAAACAAAAAACCCATCAACTTTATAAGAATAAAACTCCGACTAGAACAAAATTCTCCATAACATCTGTGGATAAATCCACTCCCAAGGATAAAAATGTTTTATCCAGACTATCTATTTCCAATGAATCTCTGTGTGCGAGACATAGAAACATAGTTTATCCACGAACGGCCTCTGTAGGCTAAATCAATTGCTTGTGAATATTTTCCCATATTTTTAAAGTGAAATTGCTGCTGCTGCTACATTTGCATCAGATTAACGAAGATGGTCATTTCTCAATGGTAACAAAGTGAAAGAGTGAGACAAATAGCAAGATGACAAGTAATTCATGTTAAGACTATTTATTTCATAAATAACATTAAATTACTTTCTGCTACTTTCTAATCTTAGAACCATTTTTGTTTGACCCTGTCTCTTCTTGAAACATGGCTTCTATATACCTGCCTCTAGCATTCAGAACCTAGGCATGTCTTCTTATAGGCCAGTTCTGTTTTTAAGTCAATTCCAGACAGCAGTTGCCTGCTTTTAATTGATTTCTTTAGACTTTGAATGAGATCCTTTGTGAATAGTCATTCTGAAATGGCTATTTAGAGAATAATGAATGAGTCAGTAAGCAATATAAGTACTCATCAACAAATATACTGTGTGAAGGAGACTAAATGTAATACACTCCCTGTTATCCTGCAGCTTTCCCGTATCCAAACGGCAGAGAGCGAGCCTTCAATGTCTGTAGCAGACAGCTCTGCATCTCAAACCCATGTAGTACTAGTTCACTTTGTGGCTTGTGTGGCTCAACAGCAAGCCACTGAGCAGCATTTTGGGTAGAGCTGAAGGTCTGCTCTGAGAACTGGGACAGTTTTCGGTAGAGTGCTTAAATATCCCAGGTAAAGAATGTCTTGAAGTCATCCGGCTACCTGAAATCACATGCATGTCACATCAGATTAGGGTAAAACTAAAAACGAAACCGAAGCTCTTATTGATAACCTCCAAAATGGTATTATGTCTAAAAGCAGATGTATTAAAAATAGGTAAAGAAATAAAAACCTCGCTATTCTATTTACATGGTGACTGTATCAGAAAAATGTACCATTCCCTCATGTTTTGACTTTCCTCTCCTGACAAGAAAAGGTGTCAGGTTTTGGTGACACTTTTTCTCCCTGGTTGGGAGAACACTAGCCTTTACAGACAGATCTTCTTCTGAGATATTTGAGAGTATCTAGGATAGTTTCAAAACAGCTGCTGGTGAACTGTATCCACATCAGTAGAAAAATAGTCCTTTTGGTTTTCTTTTTTAGAAGATGAAGAACTGTCAAGAGACACATCAGCATTTAGAGGGACTGCAGAGATGGACAAAGGAGTGAAAGGTAAAGCACCAATGTATTTTCTACCAACAAAGAATGAAGTTAGCATTTCTGGAACTTTTTATGGGTTTGTCTTTTTTTTTTTTTTTCTTTGACATTACGTTTTCCTTTTAAAAGAGCTACTACTCACTTTATTTTTTTATTGCAAACAGAAGAAAAGTAATAATTAATCCCAAACAAATCCTTTCTTTGGGAGGACATTTAAGTTCACAGACTAGGAAAAAAGAAATAAGTCAGAGTCCTGAGCAAGTAAAAGAGAGCTCAGTTGCACAACATGTGAGCATTCTGTAAGCTGATGGAGTTTCTTATCTCTCATTAAACATACAGATTCATAAGAAATCACAAAACATAAGAGCATTGAAATAAAAGGCACCAAAGAAGAATGAGGAAGAAGAATTTTTTTTAAAGTAAAGTAGAAATTCAATTTTCAACTTTTCCCTTATCTTTTTATTTGGTTTTATCTTCCACAGCAGAAGGAGGTATGCATAAACTCTATTAAACTATTCACATCTACATCTTTAAATTCAAAAGTAATGAATCATAATTGGGCTGCAGTAATCCACTTTAGGACTGATTGACACTTAAAAGCTATGTTCTGATTAGTTATTTGGTCCTTTGGATTATGTTACAGCTATTCACCAACTTTCAGCAACGCGTCTTTGTAACATAATCACTAATAACTCCACGACAATCCTAGAGCTGTGATGAATAAAGTAAATGGGTGCAGTAAGTAATAATTGCTTCCTCTGTTTGGGTCCTTCCCATTTCAGTATTTAGCTTGCAGATATTTCTTTTCTACTGAAGTTCTGTTTTTTCACTTTGCCTCTCCATCCCTTGAACCTTCAACTTCGCATGATCCATGCCTGGTAAAAACTAAGATCTGTACGAATCAACTGAGTCTGACTGTATAAGAGTTGTGTTCTTTTTCCTCATAGAGGCTAAATTGCAAAAAGTTACAAAATTACAGAATGACTGAGGTTGGAAGGGACCTCCAGAATTCACCTTATCCAAACCTCCTACTCAAGCAAGGCTGCCTAGAGCCAGTGACCTCAGACTTCAGCCAGACAGCTTTTGAGAATCTCCACGGATGGAGATTGCAGAGCCTCTCAGAGCAATCTGTGCCAGTGCTCAGTGCCAAAACTCGCACCAAGTCATGTGAAACTCTGATATGCTGCATGAATTCCACTCTGCAAGGGCATTACAAGGACAATACAATTCCCACAAGTGTATTTATTATCAAAAGGCTTACATGTTTAACAGTCCTACAGATATAAAAAATAACATGTAATCCTTTTTCTACAGATGATGTGGGATGTATTAGACGAGGCTACTGCCTTTTGAGAAGGGCATAGGATCTGTGACCTGAATGTCAGATGGTAGCAGGAACGTGAGAGATAAAACTTCCTTTTGCAACTGGAGAAGCGGTGATTTTTAGTGCCAAATTATTATACAGGTTACAGATTCTGTATATTTACAAGTACCAAGACAAACTTTCTTTCAACTCACGGGGAACTTTTAATGGGAAATAAACAGCCCTGATCAGACAAGGTAGTTAGCCAGATGAGTAACTGTAAAAGGGAAAATAAGGGAAAATGAAAGCATGAAAGAATCATTCATTAAATTTTACAATGCAGATACCTTCCTTGGTGATAATTTAGGTGGATGAAGGAATCTTCTCTTGCGCTTGTCAGTGGAAATGAGGGGGGCAAGCTTTTTAAATGGACATTTGACACCAAAGAGAAGTCTTTTACTTTTGTGGGTTGTTTTTTTTTTTGGTTTTGTTTGTTGCCATTGTTCTACACTGCTGTAGGGTTTTTTTTAGATTTGTTTTGAGGCTTTTTTAAGAGTATGTGTGGGAGTAGAGAGAGTTGAAGGGCATTCAGACCAAAACAAATTCCTTTGAACCCCAAGTCTCCAAATCTAAGCCTGGCAATACAACTCAATGAAATTATGCAGAGCAAAGACAGCAGTGTCTGGAAGCGAAATTTTAAGTGGAATGATTATTCGGATATGCTTAATGTACAATTTTTGTTTCTTAAATTTGTAACTAAAAGAGGTATTAATTTACTTCACTTTAAGATGTTTCCTATACAGTTTATATATGAGCTGCTATTTCTGGCATCACTTTATAATCAATAACGTGAAAAAAAACTTGAGGAAAAATTTAACTCATCCTACTCTTACAGTCTAAATTAGGTCAGAGGAATTGTTCACTAGAAATGTCTATTTCTCTGGAGAATAGTAACTAGGGTAATTTTAGAAATTGACACTGCTGTCATGGTTTAACCCCAGCCAGCAACTCAGCCCCTCACAGTCACGCACTTACTCTCCCTACAGTGGAATGGGGGAAAGAAACGGAAGGAGAAAAGTGAGAAAATTCATGAGTTGAGATAAAGGCAGTTCAATAAGTAAAGGAAAAGTTGCATGCTCAAGCAAAGAAAAACCTGAAATTGATTCACAGCTTCCCATGAGCAGCAAGGTGTTCAGCCACCTCTAGGAAAGCAGAGCCTCATCACACATAATGGTTACTTGAAAAGACAAACATTATCACTCTAAATGTAGCCCCCTTCTTTCTCCTTCCCACAGCTGACCATGCTGGTATATGGTATGGCATATCCCTTTGGTCAGTTGTGGTCAGCAGTCCTGACTGTGTTCCCTCCCTACTTCTTGTGCACACCTAGCCTACTCTCTGGTGGGGTGGGGTGTGAAGTAGAAAAGACCTTGACTCTGTGTAAGCACTGCTCAGCAATAACAAAAACATCTCTGTATTATCAACATGTTTTCAGCAGAAAACGTAACACAGCCCCATATTAGCTACTATAAAGAAAACTGAGTCTATCACAACCAAATCCAGTACAACTGCTTATATATAAAATTTATGTGAGACAGATACCACACGAGAAGTTTTAGTAAATAAAACTTCTTTTCTATTTCCCTATTACACATATGCAGTGCCAGTAGTCAATAAAATAGAAAGATGTCCTAAGAGACCAGATCCTATGTACATAATTCAAAGAGCTGGAGTGTACCTCCTGCCTGCCTGTAGTGTGCAGTCATGTGTTAAATCTTTTGAGATCGCACTCCATCCTAACTATGGCTTTTTTGAAAAGCTTTGAACACAGCAGAGATACCACAGAGACACTCTTGACAAATGCTGAGATAATATTTCATATTTAATGTGTAACTGATGATGTAAAATAGCAGTGCAGAATCAACATTAGTCAAATCCTATAATATTAGGAGTCACAATATAAGGAGAGCTAAATTGTAATCCCTGTCTTCTTATTATATCTAGATTTAAAGAAAAAAAAATCTGTCAGAAAGCTACTGATTAACCTTTGGTTTGTAGGGTTAAAACTTTCAAGCTCAATGTCATAAGGTTACATACCAATGACTAAACCAGAAACTGACTCAGTATTTCCTCATAGGAGCAGCAATCTTGATAGATGAAACTTATTAAAAGCTCTCAAAAATTTAATTCTTCTCTCCCTTTAGTGATGTTAAATAGTCAGCTGTTCTAAACTGAAGAAGAATAGAGTCAATACCGAAAATTTCTGAAAATTTAAGCTTTACTTCTCAAGTAATGCTTTAGACCTTCTTTAAATTGCTTACTAGTCTGATAGCAAGAAAGATCTGATCATCTTTAACTTCTGTTTTGTCTAGTCTAGGTAAAGTTATAATATCCCAGTTAATATTTCACGGCATGTATTGAAACACAATATTTGTCCGTGATTCTTGTGTCTAATTCTTGAAACTGTCTTGCTTTTTTGTTAATTATCACAGCATATTCAACCTTGAGGGCATACATCATTGAAAAACATTTTTTTTTAACTTTTTTGTTGTTGCTGTTAAATTACAAGTGAGTAATATTAATCTGAAACCCATCTTAAGCAAGTAGCGAATGCTTGAGACCATAGCAGCTGCAAGAAGACAGCAGAAGGCAGAATCAACAAATCATACATTCTGCTTGCATTCTCTTTTTCTTGGCTGTAAGTGACAATTCTGCATCATTCAGCTGCGTGGGAAGGAGAGCTGATTTGTGATGATGAATATAAAAGCTTTGTTCAGATCAGGAAATCTGTTATGGTAACTACTGTAAGATCATTACAGCAAAAGGAGGGATCAGGCTTTATACAAATGCTCCATGAAAAATGTGATGGGTTGGGTTTTGCTAAGGTTTTTTTCATTGGGTTCGGTTGTTTGGTTTTTTTTAGCATGTTATTTCAGAGGAAAGAAGAATAAAATAAGGCATCTTGCCTCATTTGAAAATATTATTAAGTAAGGGCTTTTTATCTGTGGACATTTTGATCAGTTTGTGAATATGCCTCTAGTAACAGATTCATTTTACGGATTAATTCTTTTAGGTGAGTGTCATGGTTTAACCACAGCCAGCAACCATGGAGTTGTGTGCATTTTGACAATTTTGTAGAAATATTACGAACTGTTCCTTCATTTACAATGTCCTCCTTTTCAGGACATGGTTCCTATGTTTCTCCAGTGACATACTAAATTGCTACACTCTGGGGAAAGAAAACCAAAAGAAAACATACCTTGGCTTACCTAAACATTATAGCACAATTTTAGTCATAGAAATGAAATTAGAAAATGTAAAAGCACTTAGAAAAACTGAATTAGGGAATTCTGTAGGCTTGAAGCCTTTTAGGGAATGTTGTAATCTGAAGCCTTTTCCTACACAGCATGAAATTTAAAAATACTACCAAATCAAAGTGATAGTTTTTACATTTTGTCAAGCGTAGAGGATATGTGGAACTTTCTTCTGCTGGCTAATTGTTACATGTGCATCTTCATTTTAATGTACTTATACATATTTAGTTCTGACAAATAGCCTGGTGAGAGCAAAACAGGAGACAATTGTTGGATGTTTTGATATAAGGAGACATGGAAAGTATTCCATGACAATATACACTACATATTTTATGCATTAGCTTCACTTTCTTTCTGAGTCTTCTGAAGTTACTATTTTATTTTGTGTGAAAGAGAATGTTTCACATGAAAAACATGAAATTGAGGGGAAGAGGGTGGTGTTTCATTTTGAAAATAAGTATTTGGGAGAAAAAAACTCAGTTCTGTGGAAATAATCCTCCAGTCAAGTCATTGATTAAAATGCAGTTGTTTAGGTATTCCTATCTGGTTGTTCAAGTCTAGCTGCTCTCCTGCTGGAAGTTGTTCCTAAAGCTGTTAGCCTGGTACAAAAGGTTCCTTATTTTACTTTAAAACTCCATCGCCAACCTGAGTTTCAAGCACTGGGAGAGGTAAACAGCTATTTCTTTTCCAGCTATTAATTTTGTGTTACTGCTCATCAGAGACGGAAGCATAAAACAGAATAAGAATTACTGCATTTTCTTATTGTTGCTTTTATCTTCAAGGGCTCAAAGACAAAACTGTTATTTATGTATGCACTGCACCCTGCTCTTGAGAACTAATGATTCTTCTGTGTGACAATTCAAGTAAAGAAATAGTAAAGAAATATGGTGGATCACGCTGGCATATAAACACATGAAGTGGTTGTGTTCAGTAAAATGAATAAAGGTCTCAGTATTATTAATTGTGCCACAGATGCTACTGCTTCAGAAGGGAAATAACAAAAAGGTACATTAACAAGGACAATAAAATACTTACATAAAAGACTTTTTTTAAGAGATATTTCTGAGTGCAAAAAACCTCAGAAGGTAACTGAAGAAAAATGGTTTTAGGGTTACAGTGGCCTTTAGAGTGTCAATATGATTTTGAGGAAGCATGTGTCTAGGTTTGATAAGACAGAAGTGTTTTGCTAAGGAGGATGAGTTATGAGGAAAAGACCAAACAAAAACTCCTCCCTCTAAGCAATTGTAAGTCTGAAATTAAGAGGCTCCAATTGAGAAAGTGTGGAGAAAAGAAAAATAATAGCCCTTTATTAAAAGATCTATTTGTACTGGCAAAACAACAACAACAAAACACAGAGGGAAAAAAAAAAAAGACCCCACCAAACAATAATCCTATACCCAAAAAGGAATTCCCTTAAAGAAAAGTAAAACAGTTCAGTTTGTGCCTTTGGCCCAAATCTAACCACAGTCAGCAGGGGGCGCTGTTGGATCACTGGTGGAGCAGAACCTGCAGTGCTCTGTGCTG
>VZRE01005211.1:0-15715 GCA_013396775.1 Cephalopterus ornatus | reverse complement strand
GGAGAGGGGGGAAGGGGGGAAGGGAAAAAAATTAACAAAGGTTCGTTCCCAAGAAAACTCACGCAGTCTGTTGTGGTGGTTGGTATAATTGTCCCTTCTTTCAACGGTGTTCACAAGAAGAAAAACTGCAGCCAGGTAATCAGGTTGAGAGCAGAGACAGAAACAAACTTCAGGGCTGTGTTTTCAACCCACACTTTTCTTCTGTTCCCCGTAACCAAACCTCACCCCCTTCCTCTCCTGGAGAGGGATGAAACCAAAAAGACCAAAAGACACTCCTCCTCCCCACAGACTTCTCAAGGGCTATCAGCTTTGGAATGTCAGGCCTGGCCAGTTTCTTTATGTTGCTAATTGGCACTCAACCCCCCTCACAGCAGCAAGCAGGGGGAAGGGAAGAAAAGATTCCTGCCCAGTTTTCAGCACACTTGAAAACTATAACAGCATGTAATATGAGGGTACAGTACCAATGTTGTGAAAGTTCAAGACAAATAATTTGAATCAGAAAAAACAAGCTATTGGAAGGAGGAAAAGCTATGAACATAATACCTGAAGGTACTTTTGTGCGAGGAGGATAGCAGGAAACCCATGCTCTAAACATCACCATCTCATCTCAGTTAAAGGATGGTAAAAGCATTGGGAATGGTTACAGAGGAAGGCCATGGAATTGCCACCATGGATATGTTCAAAACCAAGCCAGAGGAGACACTGAACAACCCGCTCTAACTTTCAAGTCAGCCTGATTTTAGCATGAGATTAACCAGCTGACCTACAGGAACTGCTTCCGATCTAAATTTTTCTATTATACTGTGATTTAGTTTGTCACAGATTGTTCTGAAAAACTTGGCAGGATAAAAGATTTAAGAGATCAACATCGTGTTCCCTGGAAGAAATTTTTAAGAGTGTTTAAGTATATAGTCAACATATGACAGTTAAATAAGGATATCTGTTTTGTAAGAAAATTTATATTTACTGTGCTCCTCCAACCTCATACAGAAGGAAAAGACCAGAAGACCACTTCTTTAAATATCCCCAAAAGCAGAATTCTGAAAATAGCAGCAACAACAATAAGATTGTCCATAGGAAGCAAAAAGTCTTCCTCTCTAGAACCTTTTTTCACAATACTATAATGTTGTATTAAAATGTAGTCCTTCAGTCCTTCTTTCCAAAAACCCTCTAAATACAACACACTGGTTGTATCAGAGTATTCCCGTAAATTACATTCCATGCTTAAGTGAGGGCTATTTTAAAGAATTTTGAATCCTAATATTACTGAATAACTCAGTTGTTCAGTCATCATCAGTCATGATCATTTTTCTGTATGTTTGATAATATGGGGTAAAAAACTAAAATATCTGTGCTAGAAAATCTGAATTTATTTGGTAGCACTGTATGAATGCACAGTAGGGCATTTAGTATAAAAGTGCGAAAAGCATAAATTATTGTTATACCTATTTGGGAGGTTAAATATGTAATATACATATGTATGTGTGTATTTGTGTGTATATAAATATATATATATATAATGAAACAGAATCAATCACAGTAGAAAATTGCCTGAGACCTAGGCAACTTCAAAACTATAAGTTCCTTGCACTTTCGGAAATGAGAGCTGAAAATCTTGATTTTCATTCCTTCTCTCAGACATACCTAGAAATTCATGATTTAAGATATTGCAAAGATTTTTTTTTTTAGCTTAAATGATAACTTGGAAATCACTCTTGCTTTTCACCATAGTAGATTTTAGATAATTACTATTTATTTCTCTTACATGAGTTGTAGGCGTGTGCACTTAATATGCTTGTAAATTTCCCAAACTAAATTGAAATTATGTGCCTGGAGAGCACTTCTGTGGACACAGGATATGCTTTTACAGAACTATACATTCACAGCTGCATGTAACTACTGGTAAATAACCACCACAAAAACAGCAAAACAATTCTATTTCTTGACAGTGAAACTTAATATTAAATGATATGGGCTTCAGTGATAAAGCTGGTAAATTTACAGTCAGTCCAAATAGGACATATTATCCATATATCCATAAATACACATATATGTAATGAATGCTTCAAACAAGCATGAGAAGTTAAATTTAATATTGGAATAACATGTTGAATTTTATTGGCTTGCATTACTTAGAAGATTGATAATACAATAATTTTTCCTTTGTGATTGTACCCTAAAAATACCAAAAATGCTAATTGCAAGAAAACAGATATTCTCTCCCTCACTACTGGATGCTTTGTGATACAGTGTGTCATGATACCAGCCATCAGAATGTAACGGGGTGTCCATTTTCTTGAAGAAGAAAAGATGAAGTTCTGATGCTTTTAGAGTTACTTAAACAGCAAAGAAAATCAGTTTTGTAAGAAATTCTACTGATGAATAAATTGTGCACGATATGTTCCAATCAGAGTGGAAAAATTTATTCTTAGGAAAAAGCTCATTGGTAGTCACAATGTGTTCTGAGTTATGTATTGTGTAGAAATTGGTCTGTCTCTAGCTTGTTATTAAAAGCAGGAAAAAAAAAGGAGGAAGTAAGTAAAAAACATTTTTCAAGTGCTAGCAGCTGCAAAAAGTGGGTATTATCTCAAAGAATTTTAGACTGAAGCAAAATTTCAGCCTTTCAGGATGTTACACTGACAGTCTGCTCTATGTAACAATATGCTGAAATGATTAAATGACAACTTCAGAACCTGAAAAGGATGTATGTTAACTTTTACATATAAGACCTTTATTAATTTACCTCAAATCTGTCCAGATGAAATGAAAGAAAAGAATAACAAAAATCCCATATTTACCCTTAGATAATAGCCTGCTACTGTCTCTGAAGTGTCAGTGACTGAAATCTGGGGGACAATAGGCTTATTTTTATTTGAATAACTCTTTGATGTTTGCGACATGTAAGGGGTAGATATTACCCTGTATTTTATACGCATTATCCTTGTCTGTGACTGCTTCCTCTAGTGCTCATTGGGATTCTAGGTACAAGCTGTGATGCTGGTCTTGGACAGAGCACGGTCTTCTTCATCCTCTTTCAGGATAAAGTTCAAATGCCCAGGTTCACCGAATTTGTTGTACTCAATTTAGACAATATGAGGTAATCTAGTCTCTCCTGTTATTCCATTCAGCTTCTCTTTTTTGCAAGGTAAGATACCTTAGACTTACTGCTTGGTGAGAGTATTCCTAAACTAGTTAAAATTATGTGTTTCACATTCAAATTCTAGCTTCTGTTAAGAGTTTCCTGTCCACGTGCTCTTGACTTGTGTCATTAGCAAGGACTTCATCATCTATTAGCACTAAGAGTTCTATTTGAGTCTATCTAGAGTATTAAATTTTTAAATTAAGCCTTTAATTCCATTATTCCCTTAATTTTTGTTGTGGTGAAAAAGCTTCACATTTTTAGGCCTCATCATGGAAAAAAAAAAATCTGCTTATATACTTTGTGGTCCTTTATCCTAAGTAGCTCCTTATGTGCAGTATTATTAAGAAGATTCTTGGAACGAGTAGAAGTGTAGACAGATAGCTTCTGCTTTATTTTCTAGATGGATATGAAGAAGATGTGAGTCTGGTAGGGCTGGGACATTCACAGCAACAAAAATTCCCAGTTGTCTGTTCCTGTAGGTAGGATGAGGCATTAGAGCTGGGGAAGAGTGGATAAGATATTTGAGTTATCTCAGGAGACTAAAATTGTGCTTTAAAATCTTTTTTTTGCCTGCTTCACAGACAGTGAAGCTGTCTGTTTCAAGAAAAAATTATGAATGAAGATGACTGGTGAAGCATATCACCATTAAAATCTAATATGAGAGTGCGAAAGCAGTTATCTACAAAACAAACTGAACTACTGCTAGAAGTGGAGAACTGAGATGAGTGATAGAGATGACTTCAAAACCAGAAGGGAGGAGCTGAGGTAAATTCGCATGAGGCAGTGTAATAATGATTTTGAATGTGGCGAGGATAAATTAGAAACACAGTGCTGAGAAAAAAGCATATTGCTAAGGGAAAAGGCTATAGTTGAGATCATCTCAGTAGTGTCTCAGGCAGACTGATATTTAAAGTCCGGGGTGGTACTTCAAGTACTTCAAATACTGTGCAGTCAACAGTTTACTTTACCAACTAAGCCAGATGTGCTTTGATAGAAAGTTTAGAGCCTGGCAAACCTGTTTGAATCTCTCCTGCAGCTGCTGGAATTCTAAAGGGATGAACAGGCTGTAGTCGACTCAAAGGCAGTTAATTTGTCCCAAAGGTGCAGTGACAGCTTAACATGCCAGCCATGTCAGTGTCAGCTTTGTAGTAAAATAACCTATATGCTTTGGAGTTTTTTAATTTCAATGGATTAGAAATTAAGATAATCGCTGCTATTTTTTTGATTATAACTACCATTAAAAAAACCATGCCATGGGGACGCCTTTATCTAATTAATATTTCAAATACATCTCAAAAATAATTTAATTTTTATTCAGGGATGCTCATAATTCCTCATATCTGATGTTTACTAAGAAGGCCAGACCACTTTTCTGAGTAAAAAGAGCCTGCAGCGTCAGCGGGTAATGTTGAGCCAAGACTCTGCTAAGGCAGCAAATGGTACAGGAGAACCTGCCAAGGAGTATGAACTTTCTAACAAAGTGCAGCAATCTTTTAAGTGAGTCTGAATGTGTTAAAGTTGGCAATTCGCATACATATGACTATCCAAACTTACTTCTTCCCTTTTGCCTTTCATTCAGATCAAATGCCCTGTTCTGAATGGATGGACTTCTGCACAAGCAATGCCAGTCATTGTGACAAATACAAGAGGAATTTGTACAGAACTGCCTCAGAAAGAAAGAGTCTGTTAAAAGGTCAAGGCAGTATTAATTAACTGTGTAAGGAAGGAAAGGGCAAAGGAAATGAAAGAATGAGTTAAACCCAAACTAAGGACCAAGAAGGAACTCTATCAAATTTGGTGGAAGTTAATAATATATGACAAATTCTTAAATCAGGATCCATTCAAGTTATGTGGAAAAAGAAACCAAAACCCCAGAATGACTAGAGGCAGAATTTTAGGCAGTTTACACTGGAGAAGTCCTGTAGCTACAGAAATGAGAGGAAAAAAACAAAGGCAGCTATTTTTTTAAGATGCTTATACACGATTTATATGCATGTGGAAACATAAGAGAAGAAGTACAGATGAAAAAATCAGTGGTTCTAGGTTGCTGTTAAACTGAATTATGACCAAACTTTATCTGGTGATACGCATTAGACAGTGTTGCTCAATACTCATAGTGCCAATTTTGCACTTTAGGAGAACTCAGCTTTTCTGATTCTTTTAGTCATTTAGTTTATTTCATCTTCCGGGCTAGATAATAGGAAAACATTTTTATTTCAATTTTTCCTTTGGATAGAAAACCCTCCTCAGTTTAGTATCCAACAGAATATTGCAGTGCAAATATTCCATTCTGAAATACCTAAAATCATGAAGATTTTTAACTTAGAATGAGATACATTGATATTTTATGATCAGAACTTTAAAATTAACAGAAATGAGAAGAAAGGACATTTCTTTAACAGTTAATTATATCAGTATGAAAATATTTCTCAGATTAGTGCCTTAATCACAAATTTATCCTCTTCCTTTTTGATAAACTCATTTCATTTTGATTCTGATTATAATACATTTTAGTATTGCTGTAGATAGAGTTGAGATTTCAAAACTGTCCTCCGAAAAATAAAAAATTCCATTTTCAGCAAGTGAGTTTTAATTCTCTGTTTTTAGTACTTTTCAGTTAAAGAGAATTGTTATTCATCATTTTCTCTGTTGTAGCAACTCACAAATTGCTTCTTTGAGGTACGTTGATCATGCTTTCAGTGATCAGGTTCTTGAAGTTCTTGTACTGACCTTTCACAAGTAAATTAATCTTATTTTCAGGTACATGGTTCTTTTTAAGATCAGGCAGACTTCCAAGTTTTTAAAATGCTCCTATGAATCATACATGTATTTTTAAGTGTTCATTTCTTGGTAATATTTGTGGATCATTTTTTTCTTTGACATAAAATTTTAGAATTTTCTTCAGAATATTTCAGTGTTTTTCTTTAAAGGTTGGTCAGCAGAAAATAGAAAGAAGAGTCAAGCACAGCAAAAACACCCCAAGCAAGGCAATCTGACAAAAGGGGTAAAGAAAGCACACACACACACAAAAGTAACAGCATAATGATCTATTGCAATAGATTCTAAAAGTGGTCAAAGCATACAAAAGTAGGAAGCTTAAAAAAAAAAAGGTAAATATTACCTAAAAAAAAAAAATTTTGGAGAAGTTTACAATAGTTTTTAGATCCTCAGGAAGCATAAAGTATTATTGCTCCATTTTATTTTCTGCAACGAGGCCTTCTAAATAATGTAAAAGATTCAGGATAGCCTTAACTGTGAATTGCAAATGAGAGCTCAATTTGAACACACACATTTCAAATATGATAAAATACAGTCTAGGCTTGATTTGTTACTCATGCTGAAACAGAAATTTTCATTTGAAAACACATTACTGGGCTGTCACATCTCTCGGATACAAGAGCAGTTAAGGGATGAGGAACTTAGACGTCTCTGGAAGCTATCTCTATGTAATAAAAAACCTAGTGAAACCTTTTGAGAAGGGATTTCCGCCAGAGGGGTCAAACAACACTGGCAGAGGGGCTACAGCAGTTGTTTGGAAATCCTTTTAAGAAACTTTATGTCACCTCGCAAGGCAAAGGATGAAATTTTATCTGTCCCTGTCTGAAAGACATTGTTTAAATATAATGTATTTTGGTAGTGAAGAAAAAAACAGACTTCCTGCGGGACTCCTAGTCTTTACTAGTTCTCTAGAATGATAGAGCTCTCTGCTCCAACTTGTTATGGAGAGAAATGACAGCACAGTTACACTGCCAAGACAGTATTTTGTACCAGTGGGAAATTATCTGAAGGACACAGTAATAAATCTGATTTATTTTACCAAATTATTTATTTATATAACTGTACACTTGCATAATAATATGAAGGATAAATGAAAACATGAGAGCAAAGCTCTGTTTAATGAAAGAGGTGTAAGAGGAGAACAGACCAAAACACTAATCAATTATATCTGTGCATTAAATGATTTAAATGGAAGTTGACAAGAGCAGCTACTAGGACTTAATCACATGGGGTTTTTTTCATTTGGTTCGTTTCTTTTTTTAATTTTAAGTTTTAGTGGAGGTTGATGAAACCTCCCAGTGGATGTTTTTTAGTTCCTCAGCAGCATAATTTTTAGATTTTTTTTTATATGAATTACTCTACCTTGAGATAAAACATCTGGTCTTATAGGAACTTCAACATGGTTTAGTTTTTCAATCAGTACAAAACACATTCACCACTGTAGCACTGTTAGTCTTTTGTGTGTCAGCCTCTTAGAAGAATTCACTGTCTCCATAAGGCCTAAAATGCAGAGAGCTCATATGGGAGGGAAATATGGTTCTATTTCACCTTTACCTCCCACAGCTGTGAAAGCTGTCAGCTTCTAAAGCTGACAAATTGAAAATTCAGAATATCCTCAGAATAGTTCAGTTGTCTCACACCAGTGTTTCTTTCACTTGGAGAAAGGCAGGAACCTTTCTTATGGATTTTCCTTTTTCAGTAATGATAGCAAAATCAACTTTCTCACTACGTATTATTTGGATATATCCTCTATATTTACTATAGTTGCATAGCCATAAAGAATTATCTTTCAATACTCAGTTTATGTAAGTAACTGAGTTCTGAAATATCTTAAGAAATGTTCTAATAGCCAGTAAGCATGAAAAAGCCTTTAAAGACTGGAATAGTTTCAAATGCTGTTTGCTCTACTGCCAAAAATCACATTTTTAAATGTCTACACTTAGCCTTTATTTCACACACAGATATCTCTGGAGCTGTGCAAGATGTTACTTCTTATTTAGCTGTAAACTGGCATTTCAAAATTTGTTCTTTTTCCAAATCAAATAACTATTTTTCAGATCATTTCCCATGAAAAAGGGGTTCTTTTAAATATCAGCAAATTTGCCTTTTTTTTTTTTTGTTCTAGAACAGCAAAACGTTTTCTTCTATTTTGTCATAATTTGACAGTATTTCATAGCATAATAGGCTCCTATTATGAACTATTAATTCTTTCTATCTACATATGTCCATAATTCATAGAATCATAGAATATCTTGATTTGGAAGGGAACTGACAAGGATCATTGAGCCAGCTCCTGACTCCACACAGGTCAACCTAAGAGTTAAATCATATATCTAAGAGCATTGTCCAAATGCTTCTTGAACATCAACAAGACTGCAGCCATGGCTACCTCCCTGGGGCCCCTGTTCCAGTGCTTGAACAGCATCTCAGTGAATGAACTTTTCCTCATATAAGCCTATGACATTCCCTTGCATCCTCTCCCTGAACACCAGAAAGAGAAGATCAGCACATCCATCTCCACTCCCATGTGGAGATCTACACTCCCACACGTGAGGAAGTTGCAGACAGCAACGTCTTCCCTCAGTCTCCTCTTCTCTATGCTGACCAAACACAGCATCCTCAGTCTCATACATCACTCCCTCTAGTCTCTTCAACATGTTTACTGCTTTCCTTTGAACACTTTCTAATAATTTTATACCCTCCTCATATTGTGGAGCTCAAAACTGCACACAGGACACAAATGAGGACACATCAGTGTGGAGTACAGTGGGGCAATCTCTTCTTACTGGTTAAACCAGTTAGCTATATTTTGCTTAATGCACCTCAGGATATAGTAATTCTCATGCTTCAATTTTAGCAGTTCGTATTTTTAATTTTCATTAAAAGTATGCATCATTTAAACAAGTTATGGAGGTCATCTCATCTACATTTAGTTGCATAAAAATTAGGCAATTCATCGAAGTCAACTAGACTTTATAGTCAGTAGACAGAAATAGTCCTCTCTAAATCAAAGTTCTTTTCAAATATTTATCACCATCATATTACATACCTGTTTAAACTCTCACTGCTGACAGAATATGGCCTACAGTTTGTATATTCTACTGGCAGTTGTTCTTGCTAAGACACTGCTACCTCTCCTGCAATTACATTAATATTGATATATTCTCACAGTTCACCAGGTTAAAACTTACAAGAGGAAAATACGTTATTTCTATTATAAATAAATGAAGAAATAGCTCTACTTGTTTGGTGTAAAGGAAACAGAAGAAGATAGGTAATATTTACACAGATTTTGTGTACCTCTGTGTTGACTTATAAATTATAAAAATTGTACTAAATAGACCTGAATAATTTGCATGTGAATAAATAGTTTTAATTTTTGTTATCTGCGGATGCTGCAATATGAAAAAGATTTACATAATTGCCAATATACAATTGCTACTGGCTTGTTAAGTTTCCTCATTCATACTCATTTTACAGTTCACAAGAAATTATCTTGTAATTCACAAATGTGGCATAAAAATGTCAAAACCAAGTAGAAATGAATTTGCATTTTTACTTAGAAATATAAAACATCTAAAACTCTCGAAAGAAATATTGCTTAAAAAACCCCACTGTAGATTGTATCAATTGCAAAGAACAAGGCCTTCCGAAAACTGTGATCCTAACTCTTAAAAATGTTTTCCAGTAACACATAAAACGGGGCTTGTCATATAAGTTCCAAAACTTTAATTAGCCTTTAACATATTGTTTTCTTTTAAAATGTCCCTCTTAATTATTCATATCAGTGAAGCAGACTAATTATGCTTCTTGGATAAAAGCACATTGGATCATTAATCTTTCTCTTTCGGTGACATATAAACAGCAGCTATGATGAACAAGATAGCATTAGTTTCTTATGATTTTTTGCCTATATTAGATGGACAAAGTTTGGAATCCTTAGGGAATGACAATGTTATTTAAAGATTATATTTATGATTGTAACATTCATGTGAAATATTAAGAAAAAATTAAATTAGATACCATATGTAATGTTATTATTTCTAAATTTTATTGTCAATTAATTTTTGCCTTTAGTATTTTTCATGTTATTAGTTCTCACATTCAACTATATTTGCTTAAGTTTTCACAAGATAATTATCTACTATCTGTTAGCTATTATCTATTACCTATTATCTACTAATAATAGATGCAACTGTCCAATATTAGTTAACAAAGCTTTAGGATACATAAGAAATAAAAAACACTTTTTAGTTTCTTCATTTTAAAAATTAATGAGAAAAAAATAATTAATTTTTCACAAGACTGTATGCTTAAGATCTTCTTTCTTCTCTCTCATTTAGTCTTAAAACCACAATAATCACCATGTGTCTTATTACCATTGCCTTTTGTCTTACAATTCCTATTCTGTAAAACCTTGATATGACACATTATTACACTGGTTACCAAATGTATTCATTTGCTCTGTTTTTTACTGTAAGGTTAAAGGGCACAGAAACTAATTCTGATCTGGCAAACTTAGCCGAACTGTTGAATCCTTTTCTAGTTAATGTCTATCACTTTTTTTGCTTTAGTTCCTCATTGTCTCCTGGTTTTTTAAGTGATCTTGATCTTACCTCAAATAGTTTTAAATTGTAATATGATTTTGTTATAGGGAAACCTGCAATATACTAACACACACATGTACGTTCACTTAAAATTAGTTAATTGAATTATAGAATCATAGAATGGATTAGGTTGGAAGATCACCTAGGTCCAAACCTCCTGTCGTTGGTAGGGACGCCGCCCACTAGACTGGGTTGCTCAAAGCCCCATCCAACCTGGCCTTGAACACTTCCAGAAATGAAGCATTCACAACTTTTCTGGGCAACCTGTTTCAATGTCTCACCACCCTCACAGTAAAGAGTATCTTCCTAATATCTAATCTAAACCTACTCTTTTCCAGTTTAAAGCCATTCCCCTTGACCTATCACTACATGCCTTTGCAAAAAGTTCCTTACCGACCTTCTTGTAGGCCCCCTTTAGGTACTGGAAGGCTGCTATAAGGTCTCCCCAAAATCTCCTTCAGGCTAAATAACCCCAGCTCTCTCAGCCTGCCTTCATAGGAGAGGTGCTCTGGCCTCTGATCATCTTTGTGGTCCTTCTCTGGACTCGGTCCAGCAGGTCTACATCATTTTTACAATGAGGCCCAGAGAACATTAATCCAGAGAACCTCTAGAGCTTTCACTGTGCACTCCCAAGGAGGTCTCAGCAAAGCTACCTCTTACATATTGTGGTCCTGTTCCCATATCATTTTATTGATTCTTTTGCAAACAAATTTGTTGCAGTTTTTCAGTGTCTCCTTTGTAAAGGGAAGTCCAAAACTGGGCATTTCAGATGTAGTTTCAAACACAATACCAAGCAGAAAGGAGTAGCGTTTTTTGACCAGCTGCCTACATGCTTGATAACGCAGCACAGTATATAGTTGGCCTTCTTTGCCATGAGGATTATCTGCTGATGCATGTTGAACTTCCTGCCATAGGGATTCCAAGACAATTATCTGGAAGCCTGCTCTCTAGCCATTTGGCAATGCCAAAACTGTACAGGAGTATGGGATTATTCCATCCCAAGTACATAACTTTGTAAATTTTGTCAAACTTCAAGAGATTTGGCTGCAAATATATTATGGCTGGCTGTGAGAATATTGCAAAAATCTAAGTAATTTACATACATGGCTCTCCCCCCACCCACACAGCCAGACATCTCACCAGTGAAGACCATCAGGCTGCTAAAGAAGCTTTGGTAAATACATGCTGGCTGTTCCCAGTCTCCTTCTTCATGTAGGTGTCAATGACTTACAGCAGGATTTGCTTCAAAATCTTCCAGAGTAATGAGGTAAAGCTGATTATAATTTCATTTCCCAGATCTTTCTTCCTTTTTTTCTTGAAAATAGATGTGAAATTTCCATTTTTCCATTTTGAGACCAGCCTCACAATGTTGTCAGCTGCTGTGGATTAGCCCTAGTAGGCACCTAAGCCCCACAGAGCTGTTCACTCATTCCCCCACAGTGGGATAGATGAGAGAATCAAAAGGGTAAAAATGTGAAAGCCCATGTGTTGAGATAAAGACCATTCAATAGGGAAAGCAGAACAAGGAATTCATTCACTCTTTCCCATCGGCAGGCAGGTGTTCAGCCATTTGCAGGAAAGCAGGGCTCCATCACATGTACATTACTTGGGAACAAATGCCATCATGTTGAATGTCACCCCCTTCCTTCTTCCGACCCCCATAGTTATTGCTGATCATGACACTATATGGTATTGAATATCCTTCTGATCTGTTGGGTTCAGCTGTCCCAGCTGTGTCCTCTCCCAGCTTCTTGTGGAACCCCAGCCTACTCACTGACAGAGCAGTATGAGAAACATACTTCCCTTGATGATCTCCCCTAAGATTCTGGCCCATAAATTCTCGAACAGACATCATCCACTCAGTAGGAAAGCTCTGTGCATTTGTGCTGCTCCTTTGCATACAGCACCATCTTCCCACCTTAGTTTTCGTTGCCAGTTCTATCCAGAACTCCCATCATGTTTACCAAGTCAGATGCATTCATGTACTGGCACTCGAGATGGATTGCAGCTGTGTCACTTGCTGAGGGGAAGTGTGAGAGCTCCCCTACCACGTTTCCCTAGATGTTTCAGCCCTGCACCCCACTCCTCCACTTTTCTGCACTTTGGTCTTCATCCACCAACCAGCCCACTATAAAGTCCTTTTAAATACTTTTGTTAATGAAATGAAATGTATTTAATATTTACTTTTGCATCTTTTTAAAAAGTTTTTAATTAGTATAAACTAGCATTGATGTCTACAGAGCTATGACAATTTATACTATCTATATGGTGGTACACAGAATTAGTTAAACTTTTAAATGTAATTTGAATTTAGACCAAAAAAATACAGATCTCCTTGGATGTACCAAGAGTTGGAGGTCCAAGACTCTTAAAAATACGTTTTTAGATGGATTAGGAGGCTTACTTGTTGGAATCTGAAACTTAGATATCAGCAGGAGAGGTGACAGGATTAAACAGAAAGCCATGGACAGTGGGAGCTGAGGGAACTTTTGCTTTGAGAGCCTAAAGCCTCACAAGACCTGTTAATGTTTGTCTATGTTTATTCCTCCTGTCTCCTTTGGCAAGATATGGAAAAGCCTTAGAGTGATGTTGTAAGTCTGTGCAGGAATCCTTTTGTCTCTCCCTCCATGTGGTCCCCCCCTCCAGGAGAATATTAACAAGTTTGTGTAACTGTAACCAAAAATTGTGTAATCCTCTAGTTAGCATAAATCCATCCCCTAATTAACATATCCCAGCCCCCCCGGATCCATATGTTGCGAATCGCATGTTCAATAATGTATTCTGGTTTGCATCCCCAAAAACTGGGATCATTTTGGACCTTTGCACTTACTTTGTATAACATTTTAAAATTTTGGTTATAAATAACTCCTTATCCTTGTCTTTTGCATTTACATACGAATGTACTCACAGACCTTCCCTTGCAAATGTATTACCTTTAGGTTAAACCACTTAAACTGTGTCGTAAACCATTAGTTGCACAGAGATTTGATTTTGTAAATAATATTTTTAATGTCATCATTGGCTGCCAGATGAAACTTATGAATGATTCTTTCAACAGTCTTAAGCATTCAGTAATCCTTGTTTGAAAAGAACTTCTGAAACACATAACAAAAACCTTCATTTTTTTAAATTTTATTGATTAGATCAGAGTCCTTGTTTTTCAGAATATTCAGCTTCTTTTTCCTTTTATATAACTTTCTTCACCATACAAATCTGTCTCTACAGTGATATCAAAATTGCAAACTCAAACTTTTAAACTTTAAGCATTCCTTATATTATGACAGATTGATTATATTAAAGATCAGAACAATGAGAGTGTTCATCTCAACCAGCTTTAGAATCTTATGTTGTAGAAGTAATCTATGTTTGAGCTATTTCTTTAGATATACTTTATCATTAACTAATACAAAAAGAATACTCTTGAACAATTCATGTGACCTATGTAAGGTATCTATTTTAGGAAGAAATAAACAATTCATTGAAGATGATATAGACTGTAAAGGGAATTGAAGGATGAAAAAAATCTTGACTATATGCAGATATTTATAGTGCAGATGACTAGTCTGACCAAGTCACTTTAGGCTTTCTTTCTGATTAATGAAGAGGCAGTGGTATGCTGAAAGAAGTTTAAAGACAGTAAAAACAGCCCTCTGGGTCAAACAGACATAGAGGATCCTATCATCAATTCTACAGCCAGTGAGGATACAATGTCTGAAAGAATCAGCTTGGCTCTTGGCCTCTGGGGCACTTACTGTGAAATAAAGCCATATCAAGTACTTGTAATATGAAGGCTTATATATGTTGTGATTAGAACTGATCTTCTACTAAAATCCTTGCAGGGAAACAAAAAGTTCTTTGCCAGTGTGTGTCTATGTTTAAGTCTTGCTTTACCTGTCCTGGGGTGAGAAATCTGCTTGGGACATCTCACAACACACAGCTCTTTGTGTTCAGGCAACTGAGTTAAATTGTGAGGGTGAGATTCAATTCCAGAGAAAATATTGGAGGTTAGATGACTACACATAGTCTAGGTGATTAAACTTTTTTTTAATCTTTTTTTCTTTAATCTAAAGAATATAGTCAATGAAACTTCTAAAAGTGCAATTCTGTAGCCTTAACATAGACATCAGGAGTCATTTATTATGCACAAATCCATCCATCCCGATTTGCAGTTGCTTCTCAGAGAGTATACAGACCTACTATGTATCTTGATCATAACTTTTGAGCTTATGTGTACTTCTCATACATCAGAAGCCATCTCAAAAGACTTTACAAACCCATGTTTGGTGAACCAAGCTCCTAATCTCTATTGACAATAGTCCAAATTTAGACATTTAGCTGAGAGTTTTAGTTCTCTGTTAAAGAGCGTCTTAATTGCAGACTGAAACTAATACTAAACTACTATGGAATCTGCACATTTCTAAACTATGCCAGTGACCACTTCTGTACTGACAGAGTGTGCTGGTTTAAAAGCAAACCAGTGGGAGAAATGAACCCAACTCTAGAGAGATTATAAGTCAGAGCTACAATTTACTAAACATAAATTACAATAGATGCAACAATACAGAGAAAATCTAGCTTTAGCCCACAAAAACAGATGTATAACCCTGGGACAAGAACAGAACAGTGTTCGTTGGCCCCTGTGCGGAGCACCACGTGGCCCCCCTGAGTGCAAAGTAAAAGGAAAGGAAAACCTGTTGGTCCAGATGATGGTGGCAGTTCTGTTGAAGTAACGATCACAGTCTTGTCAAGAGTGGCAGTGGCAGTCCTATTGGAGTGCTGGTCCTCCTCTCGATCTGACAATGGTACCAGAAGTTCCAAAACCTGAAGATTATATATGCTGAGGTTCGGGTGGGAATGTCCAGTACCTCCCCCAGGGCAGGGAGTTTCACAATGGGTGATTTGATTCTGTGAGTCACGGGATGTTTTTGGAGTCTTTGGTGGTCCAGGTGTTGCAGCTGCCTATTATGCCAGTCCAGTATGGCCCATTGTGGTGGATTGACCTTGGCTGGATGCCAGGTGCCCATCCATCTTCTCTATCACTCCCATTCCGAGCCAGACAGGGCAGAGAGTAAGGTGCAAAAACAACTGGTGGGTTGGGATAAGGCAGTTTATTTAAAGCAAACAGTAAAGCGGAAGCTTGCATGTGCAAAAAGCAAAGTGAAAGATAGCACAGTTTATTCTCTACTTC
>VZRE01005210.1:1079591-1092384 GCA_013396775.1 Cephalopterus ornatus | reverse complement strand
GAAGGATATTGAGGTGCTGGAGCAGGTCCCGAGAAGAGCAACCAGGCTGGCGAAGGGACTCAAACACAAGTCCTATGAGGAGAGGCTGAGGGAGCTGGGGTTGTTCAGCCTGGAGAAGAGAAGGCTCAGGGGAGACCTCATCGCTCTCTACGACTACCTGAAAGGAGGTTGTAGCCAGGTGAGGGTTAGTCTCTTCTCCCAGCTGGCTATCAGTAAGACAAGAGGGCACGGTCTCAAGCTCTGCCAGGGGAGGTTTAGGTTGGATATTAGGAAGAAATTCTTTACAGAGAGGGTAATCAAGCATTGGAATGGGCTGCCCAGGGAGGTGGTGGATTCTCCATCCCTGGAGGTATTTAAGGTGAGACTGGATGTGGCACTTAGTGCCATGGTCTAGTAACTGTGGTGGTAGTGGATCAAGGGTTGGACTTGATGATCTCAGAGGTCCTTTCCAACCCATATGATTCTATGATTCTGTGATTCTATGAATTCAGTTGAAGGAGGATTTCATTATGTTTCATGAAGGTTTAATAACCCCTTAGTGTAGTTCTGATGAAAGATGTCAATATGAATAGCTACATACAGCTAATTATCCCTGGGACACTTCTCTTGACTAAATGCCATTCTTTCTATTCTTACAGGTGGTGAGGTCCCAGTTGATCTAGAAGGGAATAAAGCTCTTGTGGAGCTGACAAATCTTCTACTCAAGCATGGCAATATTGTATTCTTCTATCTTGAAGTTAGTGGTAATGAGGGGAAATGAAATAGTTACTACAGAGAGGCTGTTTTCTTTAAAATACCAACCTAGATGTCAAAGAGAAGGGTTTCAGTACAAATTAATATGCAACTGTGTGAATATATGGCTTGGCAGTGGATATGTGTGCTAAGTGTACCTGCTTTTGCACTTAAGATTCTGAGGAAAAGGGATTGGAATGTAGGACTTATTTCTACTTAGGAAGCTTGTCTTTTCTCTGAACTGCTGGAGTTGGAAAGGGAGGAGGGTTTAGGATTTAACCAAGCAGGTTAAAAGACTCAACCATGGGTCTTCTCTTCTGTGTTAAGCATAGGCCTGAGACTATGGTTATGAAGAGAAGGATCTAATAAAATTGAGGAGTTATTATAACAAACACAAGGCCTTTGAAAGCTAAGGCATAACACCAGACAAAGTGATTTGTAATATTTTTTGGCTGGATCTCAATATCCATAAATTCAGAGTTATGCTTAACCTCTGGCATAGTATAGGAAGGGATACAGCAAATAGCTCAGCTGAGGGTTCAATTGGTTAGTTAGTTTTAGCAGCAGCTCTTTGAGGAGGGAGGAAAGCAATTGTTCTCAGCTTTAGAAGGGTTTCAAGCTAAATTCCAGTCATAAGGACTGTTAATAATAACAATGGGAAAGAATTCATGAGAGCTGGTAATAGGGGGAAAGAACTAATACCCTGCATATTGAAATGAGAGCATGTATCTGGTGAGACTTAATTCACCTTGCAAACCAGTGGAGAAAATAGAAGTCTGTTGAATCCAAAGAAAATAATATTTAATTAATAGAATCAGAGAATTAATAATGGGATTTTGTAGCATTAAAAAAGCGTTTCACTTAATTTTGTCAGATGGTGTATTTTTATAGAAATACTGGATTTATTTTGAGGGTAAAACAGACAGGAGCAATGGGGCTGGCTGCTCCACCTGGAGCAGGAGCCAAGCATGATAACACAGCTGATAGGGCAGAGCCTCAGTGCCCACAGTCCCTGAGCAAAGCAAGCAGGGCAAACCACATTCAGCCAGAAGTACAGGCAAGCAACAATGCAGGTCCAAGGTCAAGCTGGGAAGGCAGTCCACAGATTAGAGTCAGGTGCAATGAGGAGAACTCGGGTCAGACATAACTTAGTGATTGCCATGCAGGTCCGTACCAATAAGAAAAGGCTGAGGTCAAGCTAGGAAGTCAGTCTATACCTCCAGGTCCAGATGAACATGGCTTGGCACGTTCACAGCTGAGCTGGAGACTCATACTCCTAATACATAGGTCAGGCATGGTCTGAAGCCCCAGGGCTCAGTTTAAGTGGGGCACCTGAACCCTTGGAAGTTGAGCAGGTAAGGATTGTTGGGCCTATTAAGGCCTGTTCCTGTGCTCAGGATCCTGACAAAGTACACAGAATAAATGAGGGCTGACAATAGGAATCAGAAGGCTTAGTTGTAATCTTAGAGTCAAACTTTTCATTAAACGGTATTAATGAAAGGTCTTCCCTAGACTTAGATTATGGACAAAATAGAAAAGCAAAAGTAGAAGACCTGAGATAATTACCAAACCAAAATTAGTTAGGCTTCCAAATGGAAAGCAGAAGCTGAAGGACAGAATGCATCTGGCATTCTTTTGGGTGGATCTTTATATTTAACATAGTTGTACTAGGTTCTCATTGACAAGTAACCAAGAAGGGAGAATGTAGTACAGAGACATTTCTGTCGAGACAGTATTTTCCTTCCCCTTTGTAGGACACTGATTTTTCATTCAACAGAAACACTCTGTTCCCAGATCTTTTCCTTCTTAATCCCAGGCCTAAACCAAACACTTGGCTAGAGCACTGGGATCCCTACAGACTCCGTATGTGCTGGGATTCCAAGGAGCAAGCTGGCATAAATCAGAACGGGGCATGAGCACACGTGTTGGTCCTATGAAGATCATACCTAACCTTAAGCCAAGAAGGTTAGACTAGTTTTAGGGTGGGGCTAAGCTGAGGAGAGAGGGATGAAGCACAGAGCTCCTTGAAAATGCTCACTTGCTGGTTATGGAGAAGGAGGGCAACTGAAAGAAAGGAAGATAAGCTCCCATCTCTTCCTTATACTTGAAAGGTGGGGCACAGAGGAGCAAACTGAAGAACCACTGCTTTGATCAGAGAAACAAAACACACATGGAAGCCCAAGCCTCACACGACATCTGCCCTCATCTCCAACTGGGCAAACTCCCGTGGTAAGAGTTAGTGCTGTGTCTATAAAGAAATACAGAAGGGAAAGGTTTTTCAGTGAATCTGAAGTAACACATCTGAAAAACTGAGGAGGCGTATTGGGAAAATGCCTTTTTTTTTCTTTTTTTTTTTCCTCAGACCACTGTTTACAGTACTCATGTGAATTTTTATCAGTGAGTGCATGAATGCCCAGTGTTTTTGCAGCTTGTAGCTGTTTTGTTTATTAGATGTAATTGCAGTGAATTTTGTAGTATCCTGTTGTGGTGTAATAAGTTTCTTGATCAGTTTCTTATCATTTACTGGGAGTCAAAAACAGTAGTTTCCTTCAATTCATATTTTATTTCATGTTTTATGAATCCTTATTTTCTGTTTTAGAACTTTTGTTTCTTCTGAAAGTAAGGCTACAATCTTCTGATTCCCTTTTTTTCTTAGGTGGTTATTTTTCTTGTACTGTTGTCTTTCTTTGAACTTCTTTGTTGGAAACATCTATTTTCTCATAGAGTGTAGCACATTTATTTGTGAGTATGTAAGACTTTTTTTATATGTTGGCATTTTCATATTTTATTTCTTCTCCTTTTGAATTGAAACAGTATATTTGCTTGGTTTGGCTACATTGACCACAAAAAGCAGAGATATTCAGCAAGCTGTGTGTAATCCATGGTGATCTTTTCCTCCTTTGACTTGCTTTGTATACTTTGAAATGTTGGGAACTTAAATTACCTTAATCTTTAATTCTCAGTTCCTGAAATTCTTCTATGCTTTGTTTGTTAGCAGCAGCCACACCTGAGTTAAGCTTCAGGCAATCGTTAGGCAGGTCCTCTGAATACCAGCCATACTTTGTTCTTGGTTCTAGAAATATTTACCATCTTTCCAACAAACTTTTTTATATTTACAAATGGAATAGCTATCTCATTCTCCCAAACACCCACGGTAAACATCTGCCAAAGGAAGACTTATACACTACTACCCTTTGTCAAAGTGCCTATAAAGAAATGAGTCTTTTATGAAGAAGGGCCTTGGCATTTTAGACTGAACTCTTAGTCTTCACTACACTGATGCTCCTTGTTCATTACTTACCAGTGAATATAATCCTCATGTCTACATTGTCTGTTGTAAAAAAATTTCAGCAGGAAAGAGATAAAATCTTCGCTTTTACCCTCTGTTTTCAGCCAATTACAAAGTGTCTTCAAAGTTGAGCAAGAACTGACAAAACACGCTGAAAGAATATGGGCAGAGATGGCTGGTGACTGACTGTTTCTCTCTCTGTGGCATTTATTTAAACAGAGGACAAATACAATTTTTGCAGAAGCAATGCAGATGCTGATCTCACAGCTCCAGCAATATGAACCAGCATTGTACTGACCTTGAAAGAAAGAGATCTATCCTGCAGAATTTTGGTCAAAGCAGTTTATGGTTACAAATTGCATTTCAGCAAAACTGTTATTCATTACAGTTTCTTGTTTTTAACTAAAACTCCACAAATAATATATATAAAAAAAATCCACTTCCCAAGCTGCCATTAAACTCCTGAGTATTCTGCTTTTCCATGATTTCAACTTAAGTCTGCCCATACTGCCAGAAAGGAACAGTTACTGAATTTCCGTGCTGAGTTTGCTGCTGCCAACATGTTTGGTCATGTAAACAAGATCACTGAAAAGTCACTCATGCTAAAAAGAAAAACAGATTCACAACGAGGGGTTTGCAGGCCAAAAATGCTGGGTTTGGTCAGATGGCCTAAAAAATAGTAGAAAAAGAAAAATCCTCTCCAAGGGTCACTCAGTGGAGATATGCACTGTTCCTCCTTCTTCTGTCCATATAGATACTCCAGGAGAATCATCTGACCACCTGAGGGAATGACAGCTCCGTCCTCACAAGAGGAGGTTGCAATGACACTCTTGCCTTTTTTTTTTTTTAATTTCCACTAATTATCTCTCTTTCTGTGGTGTTTATCTGAAGCAAGTCAGTACTACCATAGAATGGTTTTACAGAGATTTAGTTATTGTCCCTTCTGAGATTCCCTGTTTCCAGCCTGTACCTATCTTGCTTTAGACTGTGAAGGGTGTGCAGCAGGGAATATCTGTATTCAGTCTTTCCTGAAGATTAACTTTTCTTTTAATAAAGAAACTCTGAAAGAACATAGCTCACATTAGGCCTTTTCCCAAATTCAAAGGATCCCAACTTTTTTTGCATAGACCAAGAGGGAAGTTTGGGGGAGGTAGACAGGATATTTTTTAAGGTGTGCAGAATCTAAACTTTCACTTAAAAAAGAAAAAAATGTTTGTATGTGTGTGTGGTTTTTTTTTTAGAAACCTCTTCCCTATGTCCTAGTAGAGCTTAGGAATTAGCCCATAGTTGCCAGCTTCTAAAATGTACTGGAAGAGGGATATGTGTAAGATGCCCATCTATGCCCTGTGAGGGTTGATAGGTTGTTAGTCACAGAAAAAACTCCCCCTTTCCTACAGAAGTATCAATATCTTCTTTTTATATCACTTAAATTCATTCTGTTCCTAAAAGCTTTATTATTTTTTATTCTCTAGAGCACTTCAATCACCTAGTGTTTAGTTGCTTCGTAATATTTTATTATTTGAAGATTTTATACACAAACCATTGATTTGTCCCTCAACCGTAATCTTATGTGGATTTATTTTCCGAACTGTTCCACATATTCTTTGCTTATCCTTGAAACCCACATTTTAGGTTTTGCATATAAATAATGGGAAGGATTGTGTTGGGCACCTGAGAGTGACTGGTACCTCAAAATGTTACACAGTTAGTCCCATTTACTGACGATATTTATTTAACCAAAACTGATAGCTTATGGTCTTCTGGTAATAAACTCCATGGTTCAGTTCCCTGTTGAGCTGCCTGCCTGATACAGCAGATATTCCTTCCAGTTCTCCCATTTTTTTTGTATTTTCAATATTCCTTCCTGGTCCCTAAAGAAGGAAAATCAAGGCCTGGATGAAGAACAGACTTGTCTGAGGCAATGGGAAATCACTGTCAGAGGACAGTGGAATGACAGAAGTTCCTGATGGTTAATCCAAGCCTCAGACTTGGAGAGCACCTCGTTACTCATGCAAGTGCACAGGGAGAGCTGTCAGCTCAACATGAGAGGGGAGGTTTTCATACAGATTTCATCAGTTGGAAGTAAATCTTCATCCTTTTCTGTATGGAGTGCTCCTGTTATTGTTCTGTTGTCTAGTGAAAGATAAAAGCCAGCTCACTGTGGTTGTGAAGCTCTTAAGTACTCACCTAGCCCTGTACCTGAATTTGCCTTTTTCTGAAGGCCCTGCTAGAGGACTGTACCAGAAATCAGCACAGAGCCCCAGAACAACTCAAGCAGCTGAACGGAGATGTTAACAGCAGTTGATGGTTACTCGCAAAGGCAGAATGTCAATAATTTATTAGTAAGTGAGCATTTGCATTTCATTTAACAAAAGCACATTAAGCAGCATTTGCCAATCCTTAAAACAAAAATCATTACATGTTTGTTCCTTACTGTACAGAGTTTGTAAGATGCTGCTCTTATCATGCCTATATGAAATGAAATTTCAGGTAGTAATGCTTACATCGTGCTCTATCATGAAATTCCAGGTGAATATTTAAATGTCTGTATCTTAGCACACTCATTACCACATTTTTTGGTATTCTTAGAGAGGGAATATGTCTGCTTTTCCACACAAATGGAAAAATGCTCAGTTTGCCTTTCACCAACAGAATGTAAAGGTAGTCACGACAATATGAAAGTACTTGGAAGGTAAAAAAATATGCTGCTACAAGACTAACAAGTTTAAGTGCATCCAGCCAACACCTTCTCCACATGAAAAAGTACCTAACCTAAAGTTAATGTGCCACTGAAGGTGTGTTTCTACACTGCTTTGTGTAATAGGACTTAAGGTACCTCCCTTCCAAAATGATGGGTCTGCATAGCACAGGGCTTGCTTGCAATGAGCTTGTAGTGTTTTGGGTAACTGTTACCAGGAGGAGATGTACATGTATAGTTTAATCTTTGGATATGAAATTGAAATTTGAGCAAGAAGGGGAAAAAAGCGCCTCTTTTGGTTATTGAGAGTTATATATAATACTATATACAATACTACTTGAGTATTAAGATCAGATAATGCCTCAGAATGCGCTCTGAGTGGGAAATAGCCAAGGATAGGGATGACTGGTGGAGCAAGGGAGGTTATATTCCTGCCTCCAGTACACTAGTAAGTAGGAGTCAAGTCAGTGCACCACTGATGCCTATGAAAGGTTTGCAAGCAGAAAAGGAACAGCACCAAACTCATAGCAGGGCTTTCCCAGCTCTGTGTGTCTAGGTTATCATCCCATAGCATCTTTAGTTAACTTCAGGATAGCTGTGGCATGGCCAAAAGATCTGTTAACTGTCCAGGGGAAGCTTGTTTTGGTTAGGATTGTTTGGTTAGGATTGAGGTTGTTTCAAAAACCTTTTCTACACCTTGTTGATGAAGCTTGAGTTTGCTCTGTGAATGTGTCACAGGCAAAAATGGGGTGTGTCCTTCTACAACGTGCTTGTATGCTGGAGATACTATCAGATGGATTTGGTTTGGTTTTTGGTTTGTTTTTTTTTTTTTAATATGCCACAGTTAGTTGCCTTTGGAATAGGGCTGGCGTAAGCTTTGGAAATGCTTTTCTGCATCTATTCTTTTTGCACTTGTAAGTCTAGACATTGTGGTAGGTTTTGAAAAGATGGAAATTGCTGCCCTTCCCAGACAGCAAAAAGACAGTGTCTCCTGATGGGACCATGCAGAATCAGCAAGCACAATGGCCTGTGAACTGTTAGGGAACTCTTAAGGAAGGATTTAAACAAAACAGGAAAAGGGTCCTCAATCTTTGGAGCCATAACCATGAGAAGAAAGTGCAAGTGATGATGTGTCCCGCACCGGACTTCTATCTTTCCTGTTTTCTCAGTTTTAGCAGTTTAAAAGGTTCAACTGTAGCCACAAACAACTCATGGAAGTGGAGAACAACTGAAATGAGGACATGTTGTTTAGATCATCTGGAACAATGTGCTCTTAACACAAGAGGCAAAGACAGATGAAAGGCAGCAAAATATGGGATAATAGTCATAGGAGTCATATATGTTTGGGTCACTTTATATGACTTTATATGTAAGAGTTATATGTCCATGTTGGTCTTATTTACATTCATAATTTCAAAACTAGTTCCATCATTTAAAAAAACAAATAATTATAACAATGCAAAAATTTTGTTTGTTTGTTGGTTGGTTGGTTTTTGTTGTGAAAGATGGCTCATTTTGCTGGGAGCATGCTCCCAGAATTGTTACAGGCACTTAAAACTACCTGATTAAAAAGCTCCAATCAGCTATAACCCAGAGTAACTCTGCTAGCATGAAACTGTAGGTAGAGCAAATCTCAATGCAGCCTAATCCTTATCCAAGTCTCAATACAAACCTAATGCACTGTGAGGTCACCCAGATTCTTCAGAGAGCAATCTTTCAGGATTTCCTTGCACACAAAGTTTGAATCATTTTAACTCCACTGAAGCAACCACCTAAGTAAATCTCTCTCTGTGGCTGTAATGAAAGAGTTTGTATGAGCTTGTAGCTTGTTGCCATAGTAGAAGACAAGAGAGCTACATAATGCAGGGCAGTGCAGTCTGTGTCCACACTTGGGTTTTGACTAGCAAAAGTAATCCAGTGTAGAAAATCTGCTCCTACTGACATAATTATGCTAGCGCAGGACTTCACCATATTTTGCATCTTGGCCACATGTTTTTTTTGTGGCTTTAAATTCTTTGTTCACTGATGAAATGCTTTTCTTGGCTTATGAGCTCATACAGAGTCTGCCTCAAAAGTGCTACATGACAAGCAAGCAAACTTGGCAGCCAGACCTTCTCTTACTTCCCTGCAGCATGTACATTCCTCAGAGCTCAGGATAGCCAAACTTTTGAGCTGTACAGAAAGTAAGATGTACGTTCTTATAAAGGTGGTTTCCTTGCAGTTTCAAAAACCCTCATACTTATCCTGTTTTCATGAACAGAAGAGCTCGCTGTGTTCCCAGTATAAGAGGTAGCAATCTAAGCAGTGCTCCACTGGGGTTGGTGGGAGCTCAGGAATCCCTGAACAGCCCTGCATTGCCCCTTACAGGGCTGGTCATCTGCCAGGCATTGTTGTTACCTTCTTTTGGAAGGTTTTTGAGCTCTTCTGGCTGAATTCTGTCTTCTGTTCTCTACAAGATCTCAGAAGTACTGATGAATCTCAGCCAGTCCTCACTAATCCTTCTTTTCTTTATAAAATCAAAATACTGAAGCATAAATTGCATAAGTTGTCAGGTGAGGGAGGGAGTAGCCACGTGGGGGAACTGTGCCTTCCCCATCGCTGCTGCTGCTGTGAAGTGGGATTGCTGCCAAAAGAGGCAGCCCGGTGTTTTCTCTACCTGGCCTCCTTCTTCCAACCTCTTCACTGCTTTGTGCCACTATAAATGGGTAGGAAGAAGGATGGTGATCCAGACTAAGGACTTGGTTTGGGTTAAGACTAAAATACTGTTGTCAGCTTTCTGAGCTTGTTTCAGTCCAGCTCAGTTCCTGGCTCCCCAGTCCTGTTCACGAATGGCCACATGAGCTGGGCTGGCATGGCGGAAGGTGAGAACAAGTGGAAGTTTTTGGAGGGACAGCATCTCTAAACAGCAACACCTGATTAAGCTGACAGTGACCGTCTGATTTCCAGCTGGCAAGGCCTTTCTTGCACTGTCTCCATGGACAAGGGGTCCTTCAGAGCAGTGTGCTTGGGTGGCATCAGGCGCTAGAGGGGCTCCCTCCCAGGAGCCTCCATGACCAGATCCCTGCAGCAGCCCTTGGCCAGAGTTAGCCATGGTATATTTGAACTCAGACATCAGACATGAGCTTTTATCCCCAGTACTAACCTTTGCTGATTTAGCACTTAAAAGCTGCTGGCCCAGAGTACATTCAGAAAAGTTTCCAGACAATAGCTGAGGTTACAGTGTGTTTTGCCAGAAGTTCGGTGAAAGCCAACCATAATTTGTATAAGCTCAGCTTCACTCACACACGTCCTCTAGTGAACCACTTGGAAGAGAAGTCCTATCTGGCCTTTTCATGAATCTTGCAATGATCAATCGGTTGTAGATATAGCAGAGACCTGAGGAAATGGCAGCCCACCATGCTTCTCATGCATTTCTCTCTAGCTGCCTCACTGGTGATGACAAGTTCTGGATGCTGTGCAGTACCAGGACCCTCCTCTGAATCTCTCTCTCAAAGCCAGGAAGCTGCACGTGCAGGGTTTTTCTTGTGCTCCATCCTCTTGTGCTACAGCCTCGTTCCAGCAGTGCCATGTTAGCACGTGATCTGACTTCGCGGTTTGACCGACTGGAGAAGGGGGAGACCCGTCCTGATATGGAAGGCTCAGCCCTTCCTGCTGACCATCCACAGCAGAGTAACTTCTGTCCTGTAATAAAAAATAAAAATAAAATGTAAAAAGCTTGAACTGCAGACAGTGAAAATCACTTTGTCACTTTCTTTCCACTCATGACTTCTGCCAGGTGCTGAAAAAATCACTCATTGAGAAAATATAGTTAAATAACTAATGAAGTGGAGATGCCTCATCTTATTTTAAAATGAACTTCCATGGAGTTTCACTAACTTATGCCACATTGCAAGTGTCCAACCTTGTCTGAGCCTCTGTATTTGTTGAAAGAGTTAGAAGACAAGGTGTGAGAGGTTCCAGCTAAACAAGGGAAACCTGCTTTGACCTGTAGCTGAAGCTAAGATGAAGAGGAAGATAGTTCTGGTTGCTGGAGGGCTCAAGATCTTAATCAACCCTCACCCCTTTAATTAGCATGAAGCAGCTCATGAGTTGCAGCTTACAGCACTGAGCCACAGAAAGTCACAGGAATAGTCAGCTTGCTCCTGATGAGGAATTTCGTAAACATTACCCTGGGGCTTAGTGTGGTCCCAGGTTTGGCATTGCCTGAACTAGCTCTGCAGTGTAAACAGAGGATTGTAATTCATTTAGCAACATGCAGCACAGTGGCACACCAGACGAAATGTTTCCCACATCTGCAGTTGCTGAAGAGTTAAGATTCAAAAAAATGCAGTTTAAAATGAAGGCATTTACCAGCCTTCTCCTTCTTAAGAGTGAATCTGGTCTCTGAGATACGTCATTCAAGTTTGTCTATATTGGGGCAAAGCGAATTCTTCCTTTTTAGTGCCTGTTCTTCATTTCCACAGGAGGCAAGAACGCTCAACACCTCTGAAAACCTGCTCTTCCATATCTGGAAAGAAGTTCATAAATATTTCTGTCTCTGCAGACTGTGATTTAGATTGGCCTGAAGCTGTGGCATTTCTCAAAGAAAAAAAACATTCAGAAAGAAGTCACTTAGGAAGTTGGCTTCAATAATCGCATGTTTCAATACATTCATATTCCATTCTGAAACAAATATAGATTTTGAGCTTAATATACTGATGCAAGTTTTCATAAAGTTTAAAATAAGTCTATTGAAATGATAGATGAAATAAAGCACTAATACTGGCAAAATGAAACACTTCATAACAGGAAACCCAGGTCAAAATATTTCAGGATTCTTATGTAATTTTGATAATGTTTGGTAAAGTCTAGTATTTGGACCTTTTTGAATCATAGGTTTTCCCCAAATTGCCATGCTTCCATAAAGTGTTTAAATATCAGTGAAATATTCTGCAGCAGGAATCATGCTATCAAAATACAGTTACTAATTCTAATTACATTGATAATGAATTGTGCAAAATGTGTGAATATGATTAAGATAAAAAGCGTTCTGTAAAATAAAGAACAGAGTAGCAAATTGAGAAAAATATATATTCCTCAAAACCACCACAAATAGAGAAAAAGTGCTATGATACACATTTTCAAAAACCATTGGTATGAGCTTTTTGCAGGTGACTCCATTCTCTGCCTACTTTCCAATACACCCTTGGGTCAGGATGACTTTGTTGTTCATATGAAGAACAACAGGAATGTAGAACAGCCTAAGTCAATGACCATTTTCATATGTCTTAAGGCTTTCACCCTTCTTTTCTTTGCGTGGATGCTCCTACCATTTCTTCCGATACTCTGCTGAAGTTATTACACTGCACTTGTTGTGGCACTGTGAGTCAGCAGAACTCACTGAGCAGCTCTCACTGAACAGGGCTCCAAGCCTGGTTCACAGAAAGCATCATCACAGAAGCATCATCTGCACCTCAGATCAGGATTGCAGGTAGTGTCGGCCCCGCCGTGAGGGATGTTGTTGTTGTAAAGGCCGTGCCTGGCATTCCCAGAGAGACAGATTAAAATGTTCGGGCTGCAGTGACGCTCATTTCAGCTGATGGGGAGAAACAAATGATGGGGAAATTATACTTGTGCTGTGAGATAACCCCAGCAATTCAAACTGAAAGATTCTTCCTCTCAAATGAAGCACGGAACAGCTGCCTCTGTGTTTAGGAAAGCCCAACTCAAAAAATCAGTATGCCAGCTCATGCTTGCATTGCCTGCCTCCCTTTTTGCCTCCTGCAAAAGGAGGTTAAATAAGCTGTTACTGAAACTTCGGTTTAATCCGTACAGGTACTTGCCAAATGCTGGAAGAAGGAAAATACTTGGTTTTGCAGTGAAAACTCATGTTTGCTTGGAAACTTTTTTTATGTGAAAGATGTACTGAACAACCGTTTCCAGTAGCTCCAGCAGGACACGTTAAGTGGCCACATGAACTGCTTTTCCTTGGGAACCAAACCCACCGGGCGCGCGGCGAGGGGCGCTGTCCCTTTAAGGCAGGGGGGCGGGCGCCCCCTGGCGGTGGCGGCGCGGTGCCCGCGGGGCGGGCGCGG